>JAABNY020000039.1:14935717-14946359 GCA_015164015.2 Brevimyrus niger
TGTGCCATTCCAGCTGCTCAGCCATTGGCTACTGTGTAATGATAGATATGTGATGCTGACAGGTTCAGGCCACGCCTCTGTGCCATTCCAGCTGCTCAGCCATTGGCTACTGTGTAATGATAGATATGTGATGCTGACAGGTTCAGGCCACGCCTTTGCCATTCCAGCTGCTCAGCCATTGGCTACTGTGTATCCTCATCAAGCAGTAGGCTCTGTTCCTCAATACAGTCCACTAAGTCTGCAATGTCACCTACACGTAATGACTGGGACCAAAAGAAATGAAGCCTAAGGCAAACTTCAAATGCAATTACTGAAATACAAAACAGATGTGCCCTTCTCACCATCCATTGTCCAGTCCCTTCTAATAGGCTTTCACTGTAATTAAAGATGACTTTAAATAGGACTTTCTGCTGTTCGCTGACATAATACGTTTCATGCATTAATTAAACTCTGATCCCATGTATGTAATCATACAATTAAATTTCTCATTTGGAACTGTACCAACTGATTGGTTCTATTAATGGAATCAAAACATCTTTTTTCAGTTAAGAAAACCACTTAACCTATGAATTCTCCATATCAGTGGCTATTTTACAATAAATTACATAAAGATGAAATGGGCACTTGTTTTTTTTCAATGCTATAGATGTAAAAGTCTGTTCAACACAATATTTCAAGCTTAACTCTACTTCTAGAGTCCTGGTGCGATGAAGTGAAACTTAAAAACACATTAAAAATATGCTGAATGTCAGAACAAAAAGGACGGTCATCCACTTACACACGGTAGGAGATGATAGTGTCCTACTATTCAATTAAATCAGCCAGGCCATTGTGTGAGTTCAACTATATAAAATTATGTTAATTCCAGAACATTATCGTATATTACTAACAGTAAGTTACATACTTACATTTACATTTAGTGCTGATGAAACATATTTTTTTAAAAGATTGAAGATGTTTCAATCTAGTGATTCTGGGCTGGTCCTTATCCCAGGGAGTATTGGGTACAAGGCAGGGAAACGCAGCGGACACACACTCACACACAAATGAAATAAACATCATGGGCGACTTAGAAATGCCAGTACATCGTGGAAAGAGGAGGCACACACAGAGCAGGGCCAGAATTCACATCCTCGGGCAGCAGTGAGGTAATACTGCCAGCCACTAAGCCATCGAGTCATCTGAAATTGATAAATACTATATCAAAATGCCATAAGGAGCTGTTGACTTACAGTTTACTCTTTGCCATCACATCTCCAAAGCAGTTCTGTTTTTCATCTCCTTCAAATATACCAGATATTTAGAATCACTGTGTTTCCTATGGTAAAGCTTTTATACCCTTAAGAGTAAACATAGTCTTAGGAACAAATGTGCTCTGACCTGCCTGGTCGCACTTTCCTCCTGCGGGACTCACATTTTCTTAAGCTTGGGAGGCATCATGACTGTGAAAGACTCCCTTGCAGCAGGGAGACATAGTAAAGCTCCAGTATATTACCATTATAAAAGAAACTGTTGACATCTCGCATGTTGTGCCCGTCCCTCTCCCCGTTCCTCCAGCTCAGCAGGTTTGTAATACCCCCTTCTGCCCAAATGCACCCCCCTACTGCTTGACAACTTCGTCCCACAGCCCCCTCAAGACTTTGCGAGGCTTTCCAGGATTTTCCACTGGCAATCTCACTAATACACTTGTGATTAGTTTGGCAGGTACGAGCAGCTCAGTATGCGGTTGCCAAAAAAAATACCGTATTACATCTGACAAAACGCAGATGACAACCGAAATGGAAAAGGGTATTTATAAAGCAATTAGAATATATATTAACGCATAAAGGACCCCTCCATTTTTATACTCAAAGTGTAATGAACCTGTCTACTTTTAACTATATAAAAGAATAATTTAAATACAGCTAATTTACCGGATTGGTAAAAACTGTGAAGAACTGTGAGAAAAAGTGAAGAATATAGAAACTGACTCTGGTGAATCAAAAAATCACATTTGTATCACAGAGCATGTGCATGCGTGTGTGTATGGGCATGCATGTCTCTACAATGTAATAAAAACCGGTTATTTTTTACCTTGTGGGAACATTTTTTCGGTCCCCATGAAAGAGAGAGGAGAGGGCTGCATGTGCTGATTACAGTGCTTTGCTGCACCCACCACACAACAAACCACCTCAGCAATGAGAACCTGAGTGCAGCCAAGCGGCAGGTGATACCTCAGCACCACACTAGTCTGAATGGAACCTTGTGGGGACATTTTTTCGGTCCCCATGAAGATAACCTCAAGATTATAATAATCTGTGACTGCAAACAAGAAAACTAAAAATGCCAAACGTCTTGTATTTTGCTTGGTTACTTATGGTTAAGGTAAGGGCTGGGTAGGGTTTAGGGTTTTAAAGTTCAAGTTTTCCGCATAGAAATTAATGAAAAGTCCCCACAAATATCTAATTACAAACTTGTGTGTGTATATACATGTGTATGGTCATGTATAAATGTAACTTTTAATTTTCCTTCCATCCACAGAACATTGTCCCAGAGGCATTGTAGAACATCCACGTGATCTTTTGCACACTGGAGACATGCATCAGACCTCTGTGGTGCCCTTCCATGAATACCATTCTTATGTAGTGTGAAGGACACAAGAACATAGACTTGCATACGAGTGCAAATGACTTCTGAAGGTCTTTTACTGTTACCCTACAGTTTCCTTTTCTGTCACCTAGGGAGAATGCCACCAATGCTGAAATACTTCCAATTGTAAACCATCTGCCTGATGATGGACCCACAGCCCAGGTCTTTAGAAATCCTATTGTAAGCATTTCTAGTCTTATAAGCTTCAACACCAATCTCCCTTGACTGGAGCTGAATAGTCTTCCATTATGAAGAGTAGCTGTGTGGTTTTATGGACAGCAGGCCACACCTGATTTGACTAATAACACCTAAATCCAATTACTCTCTTTGGAAGAGGTCATTATCCTAGAAGATCACGTTCTTTTTCCATCAATGACCTTGGCTGTTTAAACCATTTGTTCAGTCACGATATGAAAATGTAAAATGTTCTTCTGGTACCCTGCTCCTGTTCGCAGAGTTCCGTGTGTGTCTGCATTTGCATGTTTATGGGTTTCCTATGGGCATTCACGTTTCTGCCTGAATTTGATTCTCTAAGTAACTCCATGATCACTACTGGTCATTTACATCTCCCAATATAATATTCTCTGCTGGTGTGTGAGTGTGCCCTGTGATGGATTGGTATCCCATTCTGGGTCGTTCTCTGCCTTGCGCCAATAGCTTCTGGGACACAGGCTTCAGACCGGCCGCAGTCCTGAGCAGGACAAGAGCTGTCAGGTGATGGATGGATGGAATATTCTCTGCTGTGTACATTAGTAGAGATGCTTAGTTGCTCCACCATCCCTCCAGCCAGCATTTTGTTTGCTGGTTTACTTCCCGCAAAGCCTTTAATTAATTAAACTATTTAATTGAACTGCTTAATTTAACTGTTGACGACTTGCATAATTTAAGTTATGTCAATAAGTGCATTAGTTTTAGATTTACTGTTACTTACATACGTTCAGTCATTTTGGACAACATCATTAGCTAAGCAGCTAAGTATAAAACAAATATAATGATGATGAAGGAACGCCTGTAATGGTGAAAAACAAAGCTGTGTCTCATTTTTGCCCCTTAAATAATAGACTCTTTTGTTGATCTATTACTCAATAAATACTATCTATTGAATAAATTAACTGCAAAAAAAATGAGGGAATGTGTTATACTAAATGTCACTTCGGTAATAATTTATTCTGTCTCTATCACAATTAAGAATGAGGCCAAACTCCAAAGCTTTGAAATTCAACAGAGATGACAGCGCCCACACGCTGCCCCTTAAACAGCTACAGACAGCTGTACCCAAGGACACGTGCAGGTGGGGGGGGGCGCGGTGGTACAGGCTCTGCGTCTTGTGTGACGCACGTCACGTGAAGCAGATGGGCATTGGGATGATTTACCAAATCTCCTCGGAGAAATCCATATCATTATGTGTTTAGTAGTAGAAGCGCTTAAGTGGACAAGGATGCCTTTGCAAGCTAAGCAGCAAAATGATCTAAAACAAGCGATGAGCAGGCAGAGAATGTTGGCAAAGAGAGAACACTCTTCGAGACAAAATAAATATTAGTAAAATATTAAAAGAAAAAGTCAAGTTGCCTAAATTAAATCATGTCCCATGCTGTGTTTTCTATGAATATGCATACTTATGCCCAGGCTCTTTGTATATAGAACATTCTAAGGATCCACAACACCAAGCAGAGAACCACACAGCATGGCAGAAGAAAGGCCTCTCAGGGTCTATCACAGGCATTCAGCTCTGTGCTACAGGCTCCCTAACGTTATGGAGATGACTATGCCAATTTAAAAGAGAATGGCAGGTAAAACAGTGGGGACATGGCGCCTGTCATGAATAAAACAACTCAGAGAGAGGAGAAAGCACGAATGAAGCGGTGCTGGGAACACCATGGCAGATAAATAAAACATGCCTCGATGAGATGTCCGGCATACCGGCTCCATACTCTTTCTTCCGCACAGTGTGACTTCATCACATTAAGTACAAAAAAGCATGGGGGAGAAAAAGACCGGGCCTATAGATTAAAGTGTGTGGCCCGACCCGCATCAACTGCACTTTAATCCCTCATGGTTTAGCTGCTCGGCTCTTCTCGCGTTTTCTTGTACACAGAACACGTGAAAGCGCAGAAAGCATAAGGACCCCCTTACCCTCCATTAGATATATAAATACAAAAGCTCCCCCCCCTCACGAAAGCTCTCAGAATGGCAGTCAAGAAGGCAAAAGTTCATTTGGGAGCAGGATGGATATTCAAACTGGGCGACGCTGAGCTTTTCAAGTAAGCCCTCGCTGCAGTGAGGAAAATAAACCAGTTTAGCACCTGACAGGCCGTGTCAATCTGTGGCCGGGTCTGAAAAGGGAAGGAGATGTTAGTGCGGAGAGCCGCTGCACCTGTCATTCCCACACTGGGAGTGTGCTGCCTTCCCAGCATGCCTCCACCGCCAACACCCTGACAGGCTGGAGCAGCGATGAGAATTGGGGGCTTTTCCATGAAGAATCGCGAGGGAAAAACTTAGAGGCAACTCCAGAAATAAAAGTTTTACACATTTTAAAATCCTTTTCGATATTTCAGCTCATGTTTTTCGTCAGCGATGCCAGTCAACTGAGAAACCAAGAACCTGATGGTATTCTGTCATCAGTAATATCAGGAAAATAGGCAAACATTGTATAAAACAAGAAATACTTTTTACTAATGAGATTAGAGCATTGTCATTTGCAGTAATGGTGTTCTGTTAAACACAGCTGAGTTGATTGGTAGCATAATTTGCGTACAACAGGAAGCTACATTCTGTCCCTCATCATGCCAAACAGTGAATGTGGAGAGCATCCATGAATGTGATGTGATGAGGCACATGAGCCAAACGATGTAGGACTGTAAGGCTGTAAGAAAGACAGAAAACACACTGCAACACTGTAAAACAAAAAAAACATTGCAACACTGTAAAAAAACACACTGCAACACTGTAAAAAAAACACACCGCAACACTAAAATAACACACCGCAACACTGTAAAAAAACACACTGCAACACTGTAAAAAAACACACACACACTGCAACACTGTAAAAAAAACGTATTTTCCCCCAGATGCCAAATGTTAACCTTCCTATGTTCAGTAAATATTTACTGTACAAATAGTTTTCACCTGAGACAACCCACGCAGGTTGGCCACATTCTATCTCAATTACTCTGATGGAAAAGCACCTGTAATGTGTGAAAATGGTTTCCCCTGTACAATCAGAGGTGATTGTTCCCAGAGGGGTCAGGGAAACCCTTTTTTTTGTCTTTTGACAAACCCTGTAAATCACCTTCTGTATATGAGCAACAGAGTTACAAGTGTGTATTCTCTACCTTACCAAAAAAAACAAAAAAAAAACAGATTTATTCCCAAGCAACAAGGGAGATGCACATTTCAAGAGCTTTTTGGAATACCAGTTCTGAGTCCCTGGTCTCCACAGAATCCCAGAGCAGAGGACCTTCTGCTGGTAAATTGGACCTGTATCCATGGAGCTTTTATTTCTTTGCGCAGTGCCCGGTATTTTCCATTTGGGCAGAGTGATTTGTCGACGAGGATGTCAAAGATAGAAGGAAGCACATCTATAGGGGGGATTTGTTCCCGCTTTTACCTCAGCATCCAAATAATCCTCTGTGCTGCTGTTTCTGAGGCTATTTCGTTCGAAAGCCCAAAAACCTATGGCACTGTACAGTACACCATTTAAACCATGTAAACCTGACCATACTCAGATCCACCCTACAATGTAGTATTAGAATTTACAGCTATCAATAATCAGTACAACAAAAACATAAAAACACATCGTTTTATTTACTTTGTGCTCATGCTATAACTATGAGAGCTTTCCCACCTAGATAAATTCTGCATATTTGTTAATGATAAATTAATCGTTATAACATAATTTAAAGTACTTCGTGGCGTCTGAGTGACTTTATCACTGAGGTGGGTAATTGCTATGCCACACATTACATATCATACTCCACTTAGCTGCCATGTCATTATCCCAATTTCCAGGAAGAGAGGGGTGTATATTACCATTGTTACTGTGTTATCCATTTTTGCTTTGTGACTTTTAGTCCTATATTGATTAGAGGAAGTTATTTCCTGAAAACTTGCAAAAAATGAAAGCCATTTTGAAAGTTAGATCACACATTAATTGTTTCCTTGGATATTCAAATTGCTTCATGAGTATTCTGCTGTATACATTTCAAGTCTGAGAGCAGATTTAGTGATTAGTTACAATTTCCTAAATTTTCAAATTTCCAAGCCTATAATATATTCTTAGAATCTCTTGCATTAAACTTGGAATGTACAGGATGATTGATGAATTGTTTGAAAGAAATAACAGAGGTATTATTGCCATGGCAATAGACTAAACACGGAATGATTTAAATGAATTGTCTAGCAATCATAAATATTATAACAAACAACCAATGTGATGGTAAAGCTGGAAATCCAACAAGCAATAAATCAATCAATAATTCAAATATTACTTATAATGGCTCATTCTTACAAGGAGGTATATTAAAAAGGATTTTTATAGTGATGTATGGTACTTTTTAAGAGGGAATCAAGTAAAAAATGACAAGTGACAGAATAATTCCATAACTCTTTCATAAGAACATAAGAAATTTACAAACGAGAGGGGGCCATTCCGCTGATCAAGCTCATTTGGGGAGGACTTAACGAATAGCTAAGGGTTGTTAAAATCTTATCTAGCTCTGATTTAAAGGAACCCAGGGTTTTAGCTTCTGCTACACTAGCAGGAAGACTATCGAATACTCTAACTACGCGCTGTGTAAAGAAGTGCTTCCTCAAATTTGTTTTAAAATGTTCTCCAGCTAATTTACACTAATGGCCACGAGTTCTAGTATTTAAACTAATATTGAAATATCCATTTGGCTGAACAACATCCAGACCCGTTGAAATCGTATACTGTAGACCTGGATCATGTCCCCCCTTAGTCTCCTTTGCTTGAGGCTAAACAGATTCAGCTCAGCTAACCTCTTCTCATAAGATATTCCTCTAAGACCAGGAATCATTCTTGTAGCCCTCCGTTGCACCTTTTTTAAGGCAGCAATGTCCTTCTTAAGGTATGGTGACCAAACCTGCATACAATAGGTGGGGTCTTACCTAGGACTTATATAAATGTAACATCACCTCCCTTGATTTAAACTCCACACACCAAAAGATGTAACCCAACATTCTACTGGCCTTTTTTTATCACTTCCCCACACTGGTGAGAGTGAGACATGGAAGCATTAACATACACACCGAGATCTTTCTCGTAATCAGCTACCTTTATTTCAATGGACATAATATTGTACATAATTAATATATATATATGAAATGTATATTACATGTATATTAAAAGTACAGAAAACTTGGTATATTAAGGCAGTGAGGAACACCACAAGTTTCAATTACCAAGACACAAATACTGTAGGTCATTCTTAAAAATAAAACAAGGACCAAATCCAAAGGTACAGATATTTCTATAATGAACTGAATCACATCTATGCTAGAGCCATGACCATCTTCCTTTGCCTGGATTCTCATCTTCTGTAAAGTGATATTTCAAATACTTATGTGGAGCATGAAGTGGAAAATTCAATTGATTTGGTCTGTGGTCCAGCCAGAATCATGATGCTGAACTACTCTTGGAAATCAGAGAGAGTCTCAGAAATCAGAAAAACAAGGCTTAACTATTCTGATCATGGTATATGTAGTGCTGAATCTAAAAATATCTTAAAATATAGAGGAATACTCATATGAAAATGTTCACATGAAGTCAACATATCTTCTTATTTTGTTGAATCAGCATAGCAAAATGTTCAGGCAATACATTTGTAAAACTAAAACAGATGTGACATTTTCAATCCATCCTATGCTATTGACAGGGTGTGTGGTTGTGAATAAACAGAACTCACGTCTGTCAAAAACAATATGCAGCTGATATTCTTACATCCAACAGTATGAGGGTATCTAAAATGGTCTGCTTATGAGCTTCTGCACAAGTAACATCGCAGCTACAAAAGATCAGCTTGCTATTACCTGCAACAGATTTTTCCATTATAATCATAATGCATCATAAAAGTACAGCAAGCCGCACTGACTGATTATGTGTCAGTCGCTGGTTAGTCCCTATCCTGTGCATTATACATATAAGCACATTAAATCTCCCATTTGGGTCACTTTAGTGTAGCTTATTGATTATCATCCTTTTTGTAGCAGTATTCCCACAGCATAACGGGAAAGAAATTCAAGTAAAGCGCTGCTGTTTTTTTGAAGAACTTTTTACTGAATTGACAAGAGAGAGGATTCAGTTGCATAAGCACTGGGTTTTATTTCCAAAATTGTGGTCCAGGATCGTGATGCGAAACACAGCAGTAAGTCAAAGAATAAGCAAAGGTGACACAGTCAAATCCAAGGTGCAAGGATACAGTCAAAACTCAGGCAGGAGGTCGAACATCCGGAAAGTTACAAGAGACTAACAATAGAATAGTGATACTTTATTCATTCCTATTTCAAAATTGTCTTTTCCACTCATCTTGTTCTCCATAACACACAGACACACAGGTGAGAGCAAGCTTGGGGGTCAGAGTGCAGGGTCAGCCAGTCTCCAGTGCCCCGGCAGCAATTTGTGTAAGGGCCAAACAGCAGCACCAATCTGCCAGTCATGGAATTTGAACCAGCAACCTTCCAACCCACGGAGCTATACAAGAAAGCCTAACAGGGAATACAAGAGATGAGCCCTCAGTACAGTGGAAGCATGCAATATCTTACAAAGAGGTGATCAAAAACAAAGTACTAAAACAACCCACCAGTAAACAAGTAACATGGGCTATACTGGTGTTAAACTCCAGAGTGGTAGAGTGTAAGCAAGCTGGGCATGGCTGAGCAGAGGTTCAGCTGGCTGGCATTCCAAAGTTCAGATTTTGTGCAAAACAACTTTCATTACTAACAGTTCTTTATACACTCTTTAATAATTTAAGGAAGAAGCGTATTGGTAAGTCTGAAGACTATCCTGAGAGTCACAGGGCACGAAGCAATGATAACCCAGGATATGTGAGGCCACCATCCACCCTAAACTCTCTCTCTCTCTCTCTCTCTCTCTCTCTCTCTCTCTCTCTCTCACCACGCTCCTGCTGAGTAATATGTATTATTCACTATAGTGCAACTTTCATGGACTCAAGGGTTTATGTCATAGGGACGGGAAATGGCGCCATCAGGAAAGAAGTGGCTCACAGGAACACAGGGGTTTATTAAAAGAAACTGAATACACTGGGAACTACAACAGCAAACGGACCACAAAGAGCCAAAAGGCAAATAGGAAAAAACAAAGACTAACTGCAAAAAGGTCAAGGGAACAAGGTCCAGGGATAAGGCAGCACAAGGAGCAGACAGGGAACAAAGTACAACTAGTTAACAACAAAGGGTAACTTATACCATTCTGCAACAACTGAAACACAATGACCCACTCGGGAACTGAACTAAGGCAGAAACATAAATACACAAACTGAACCGGATAACGATGCAGCAAGAGTGAGACATGAAACAATTAACCAGTCTGAGAGGGTGCAGGACAACGAGCCATCAGGGTTGAACACACAAGGACTACTGCAAGAAAACAGGCAACTTGTGAAACGACAAATTAAATGAAGGAACTCAAACTGAGAAATTAAGAAACAGAATCTGACGCTCTGGGAATAACAGAGAGAGTTAAAACACAACCAAGGGCACAAAGCAGAAAACCAAAGCCAAATCACAAAACACAGGAACTTGAAAACTGATACAAATGAAACACTAGGGAACCATACTTACAAAATACAAAAATGGAGGAAACAGGGTTTGAACACACAACTGAGGGATTTACAGGTAGTGGTATACTCAGCATATTGAACTATGCAACCATGGGGGGGGGGGGGGGGGGACCCAAAAAACTAACAAGGGGGGGGAAAGTATGGCCAGCGACCCCGGCGGGCCAAACAAAGAAGAGAGGGGAGGCGGGGAAAAAAGG
>JAABNY020000039.1:14946369-14974115 GCA_015164015.2 Brevimyrus niger
CGAGCTGGACAAGGAGGGGGGGGGGGGGAGGGGGGAGGGGGGTGGGAACACTAAAGACTGACAATGGGGAGGACAGTATGGCCAGCGACACCTGCTGGCCAAACAGAGAAGAGACGAGAGACTGGGACAAACAGGTGCCGACCCTGACAGCAACTGGCTGTATGTACATGTGACGTCCCGCTCCCAACGATCCTAATTGTGTGCCACGCCCACATCGTTACCTCCTGTTTTGCCCAATTGTAATCACCTGTTGCCTGTTAAGTCTAGCTTGTTGTTTGTATTTAGTCCGCGTTTCAGTCAGTCTACCCTTGTTGAGTCATTGAAGTGCGTCTAACGTGAGTGTCCTTGGTGTTCCCTGCATTAAACCCTGGTTTATCCTCGATCTGACGACTCCTGCCCTTATTGTTCCTGTGACTGTCGCACGGACGTAACAGTACATAATTATAAGACAATGGTCAATAGTACAAAAAGTAGTGCAAACATCTGTGGCACGTACCAAAGCATACAGTATTAAATTATCTAAATGTTGGCCATTGAAACTCTCTGTTCTCTAACTGTAACATCAGGATCTATGATTTTTTTTTTTCCACAGAGGCTTAACAATAAGCACAAATTTTATTTATTTATTTATTTATTTATTTATTTATGCAAGAAATAAGGCCTAATTATTAGGATGCATCCAAAGTATCTTCTTTACACCTGGACTTCACATGATAAAGTTCACAGAAATCAAATAGACCACATTCTCAGTGATAAACAGTGGAAGATCCCAATTAAAACAGCAAATACATGTTCCTGGAGAAGATTATGGAATAGATCATAAGCAGCTTAGAAGCAAGATCTAAGTGGAGCTGAAAAGTGACAAGAAGGGCAATATAACAAGAATATATCCGGTGCCTCTAAGGAAAACATCATAAAATGATTCCAAATGCTCGACCTACTTGACAGGGAACCAGCAGAACTGTGGATGGATTTCAAACATGTCATCAAAGAGCGTTCTGTGAAAATATTGGTCAAAATGAATGAACTAAATCATGAAGAGCTGATGATGGAAAGACAGCAGAAATTCCAGAGAAGCAAAATTAGGGAAGACAAAAATCTATTCAAAGTATTGAATCCCAAAGGTATCAGGAAAGGCCAGTTATATAGCAACAACTGCAAGGTAACTAAAGAAGAAAAGGCATCGAAGACCTGCACTCTATATATCCTATATTTATGCTTAAGTGTTGTACTGTAAATGAATTCTATGCATAAGTGAGGTCTTCTACAAATGCATATATTTTAAAGATTAAATCCTATTTAGATTCCTAGTGGCTTAATAGGTCCCACTGTTCCATCACTTACCTGGGTTGGGGGGTTGAATCTGCCTCTATTCCCTTACTAAGGTTACCTCCTACAATGTGGCTATCAGGGGCCTCTTTACCAACAGAGTATAGCACTGTGTGTATGTGCCCTGTGATAGCATCCCATCTAGGCTGGACCCCATCCTTGTGTCCTGTACTAACTAGGAACGGAACAAGGGCCCCCAGGATAAGTGGATAGAAGATGGATGGTTCTTTCTATTTTATATGAATATTTAATACATCGCGTCTGCTCTTTTTATTCTGTATGGCTGCTCTAATTTTTTGGAAGTATCACTCAGGGAGTTACCGCATATGCAGCTGCTTTGTAGGCAGATCTCACACCAGAATAACAACAAACTTCAAGAGCAGCTTCTTCCCCAGTACTGTCAGACTCCTCAACACTTCCCCGTCACCAGGAGGGCGTCACCAGGAGGGCGTTCGGGGGGGACGGGGGGCGGGAGGGGTGCTACAGCTACCCCTAGAATTAGCATAGCACCCCCGTAGCACCCCCAAGATGTAATTTTTGTGTGATTATTTTTTATTTTACATTTCTATTGCACGGATGCTATGTTTGACCAATTTAAAAATAAACATCTATAAACTGAAAAAGTTAACTTCACCTAAAACAGGATCTGATTCAGCCAATGGGCAGAGAGTGTATTTAACCTTTGACCTTACTGTATGTACTTTTTTACACTCTGTGTGAAAGAGACAGAGCGCGCCACTAACCTAAAACAACAGAACTCGAATACCAGTGGGGACTGTCGAACCAGCAACCTGGCCCTTTGGGCGATTAACCCTCAAAGAGCAAGAGCTCTGGACAGTGAAAAAAAATCATTGATGCCTTTTGCCTAAACCACAACAACAGGCGCATTGTGCAGTAATGAAGACGTCTAATAGTAAGTGAAAGATCATTTTGAGTTTAATTATTTGATACTATTTTTAGTCCGAAATGGAATACTGCTGATTCCTGGTGACTCATTTCAAACATTTTTCCACTGCTATGTTCATGATGCAGTGTGCTTCCATTTCTGTTTGTATCGAGCAAGTAGACGTGTGTGTGATTTCATTGTCAGAGATTGTCTGTAGGCTTGTTGTTCATGCTTACCATGACGTGTAAGCATACATGTGTGTATATGTGTTGTAATAAAAGTGATACCACATCATCAGGAAAAGTAAATTTCACAGCACCCTAAATAAAAGGCCAAGCTACCCCATAGCATCAGCAGTGGAAATTCTCTGGAGCCGCCCCTGATTGTATGTACTGTATGTTATGCACTATATGTATGGATGCATGCAACTGGTCTCAATATCTCTCAAGATGCTAGGAAGACATGCACCTAGACTCTTTTCTGTTTTGGCACCTACAACTTCCGAATGTCAGAGATGACCGTCAACTTATCCAATAGTGCCTAGTGAATCAGAGGATGACATCAAGTGACCTTCAAAAAGAATGAGGAACATTAAGTGGTGTGAAGTGCACTGCTAGGACTGTTTGTAACAGGCTCATAGAAGCAGGACTGAAGTCCCATCAAGCAACCCAGAAGCCCTTCATTAATGAGAAACACAAAAGAGCCAGGTTGGAGTTTACAAAAAATGTACATTTCACACAGAAGCACAATCATAAAATGAGAAATGGGTAAAACTGAACACGTTGCTGTAGTCTCTTCATTTTGTCCAGAACTGTAAGTTGAGGCAAATCAGGGAAGAAGTACAAGTGACCCAAAAAAGTTATTAATTTAAAGCGTGCAATGCTACCTTTAAGGTTTCAGAAAAAAATGTAGGACATCTGAATTATAATCTACAGACGCTGCTCACTTAAAGACCTACCTGTTTAACGACCACTTGGAATTACAACCAGCTCTCCAACCAGTCAGTATTATATGCTGTACAAGAACTTAGGTTGTGGAAAAGTCAGCGTGGCGTCTCAGCGTCCCACATCTCATGTCACCCTTTCTCAGTCTCAGTTTAATTCCCGCAGCCAGCCAGTATTCACTGCAGTACCATTCACTGTAATCTCTGATTACCTAAGTAATGTATATTACAGCTGATTTCCTCTATTCTTTATTACAGTATACAGTACAATACTAAACATTTATTTATACAGTGGTACCTCGTTTCTCAAATCCTTTCTCGAACTCCGGATCGAAACCCTAAAAAGTTTCAGTTCTGTTCTAATTAACTGGTTCCGAGCCCCCAAAATTACACTTAAATATGTGTGTTTTTTAGCATTTAGACACAAAATGAACAGGATAAAACAAGAAGAGCATTTTTTTCTTAATGGCTTCCAAAACGATAAAGATCTTATCCCAACATTACCCCTGTACTGCCCCGATCGTCCGCTCTTTCCGTGTGCCACGGCCCCTCATTAACCTCGTGTGGGATCCACATGTGATCAGCTGTTTCTGGTTGTTGTCATTAGTCTTCTGTATTAAGTCCGCGTTTCAGTTTGTTTCCCCAGTCTGATCATTTGACTTGCTTTCAGTGCTGGCTTAAAGCAACACATTCTGATCCTGACGCAATGCATTACTGTTAGATGCATTGCGACCTCTCAACCAGCTGCACATACTGGAACCGCCTTTTTGATGACACACCTTTGCCCTTATTGGCTGAAGAGTTTAGTTACACGCTTGACGTTTGTACCTCAGGCAGTTCCCATGCTTAATCTGCTCTTTCTCCCGAGTATCACTTAAAGCAGTGCGAACTGGTTTTCAGATAATTTGCCTGGTAAAATAAAGTTTAAATAAATGACATAAATGCTCCAATAGTACATATAAGTTAGTGGTTTATTCATTGTTAGCTACTGTAATGTTGTGCTGCTTTATTTGGTTAATCCTCCAGTCAGTGAAGAAGGCATTCAAGTAAGAATTGCATTGTAGTATGACTCATTTCCTGGCGTGTACAATTTATATTAGGTCAGCATTTATGGTTCGACTTCTGATATTCAGATTGAGTTCTAGGTCAAACTGGTTTGTTCGATTTTCAAGAAATTTGAGTCTTAGTTGAATTAGAATATTCCAGCTAGTTAAGATTGTCTTGATTACTTCTGCCTACGCCATTCATTCTGGCAGCCTTCGACCAATTCCCGATGCTTAATCTCAGTTCAAGAACTGTGGAGCAACTACATATTATTACGCTATAGGCTGGTTTAGTCTATCTATCTTAGGGACTAGGGTGATACACTTAGGGACTGCGTAGCAAGACAGTCTGTTTGATCACCTGAGCTCAGGGACTGCTTGAAGTCAATATATCTAACTAATCCATAGTCTGAAAATACAAAGCCAGCATGTTTGGTTAACTACCTCTGTGACTGGCCCAGTATATCTAGCTAACTCAACTTAGTGGGGAATCAGCATGATTGATTAGTTCAGGACCAATTCAATGGTAGTACGTCTGATGAACTCAGACAGCAATTTGCCATTTTCTAGTACTGTATAATGCAAGCACTCTCCCAGTTTAACCCAGTCTAGAAATGCTGTGCTTCTCTTCTAACCAGGAATTGAGTTAGCAAGTTCAGCAACCAAAACGTAATCTAAACATAATTATTAGTTTGTTTAAACAACATCCATCCATCATCAATCTAAACCATGACACACAGACTAACATACATAATACACCTAAAAGACAGCACAGAGACAAAATTATACATGCCAAGCTGATTGGAGACACACCGGAGTTGTGAGACAGAACTGGACAGGACTAATGCTAATTGTGCAACACTATGTGGGAGCTGTTATTACAGAGGGTCTCCTCAGTATCGGCTACACATGATGAGTATGCTAATCACACCTACCAGACACCAACTGTCTCATCAACCATTCCTTAAATACCAAATTAAGCAATGGGCTTTCTTTGAAGATGGTGATACACCAATCCTTGACCAGATGCTATATTGTTATTGTTTAGAGGTATTGGTTTTATGGCAGGCTTGTTATATCTTTTAGCTTTTTCACACCAAGCCCTAGCTGGAATGGGTGTTGGTGTCGGGGCTTGGTTGGAGCTGGGCTGGACCTCACATCGGCCCCACCAAAAACCATCTGATATTCACATAGCACTTGGCGCCCAGAGGGTAGAACGATGACATCACTGTGCCTGTGGGTCTTTTCTCGCACAGTGGGGGTCGAGGTGGGTTTTCTGATAGGATGGTCTGATGGCCGTTGCTCAGCCTCATCAGAGCACAGTTGACGGTTTCCCCCCTGGGTGAGGGGCAGTCCAGGGTCACAGAGTCCTATGTGACCAGCTTTTTGGTGTCACAAGATTCTAGCACCAGAAATGTATTAAAGTTGTGAAATTGTTCAGCCTGCGATTTAAGATCACAGGATGAATAACCAGGCAGGTAATTTGTTTGCCATGTTTTACGATGATATTAATTCTTCCCTCCAGCTAGGATGTTAACATCCATCTTACAAAAGCCAGTCCATTCAAAAGAAATCATCCCAGTTGTTATGCTTTATGGATGCACACCAAGTCTCTAATCCATGATTTAAATAGTGCAGCCTATTAAAGGTAACAATCTATACATGCATTTATAAGGGAGCAAGTACATTTAGATTCTGGCAATTTTTTGTTTTTTATTACAATTTGACTTCATCTGTATTACTTTGCATTGTTGGGGCCTCATATCATTAGTTGCAGGACAGGCAAGATGGAAACTTCATTGCTAGCGAAGAAATACAATTTAGCCCAAATGTCATAAATTATGGCCGCAGGGAGGCATTTCACTGAAGCCGCTGAATTAGAACCGCTAGGAACTCCACCATTCCAGACTATCGAGTCATAGATTAACCTTCATATGGAGCATGCTGACAAGCTCCACTCTGTGTTTATTTGTTTGATCAATAAATTGTGCGTTAACACATTAGAAACCCATTAAACCGTGACCCTTACAGGACACGATTTACCTCTCCTGGCCCTGGCCATTGCAGACAAACCTCCATTCATGGAACAGCCAGGGGAAATGCAAGCAAGGACAGCTACACTTAGGCTGCCCTTAATCCTAACTTCCTTGATGCACTCAAATCTATGTTTCCTCTCCAGGTTCCTGTAAGGGAACATTCTTTCTAATATTTCCATTAAAACCAGCCTTCTTTCTACATTAACATTTTCACCATGGCTTTAAATGACAGATAATTATAATAATAAAGAATTGCTTATTGCATAAGCCTTTCCATTTACAAGGTGACACACCCCTGGAATTGCAGCAAGAGTTGGATCGGTACCACGAGTTGAAGACTTCTGTCTTTACCAGAGTAATCCTGCTGACTGGGAGGATGTGTAGGCTGAGGGATGTAATGAGTCACATGCTAAATTTATATAGCTTAAGCATTTATCATATTTGTCCTGTGTAAATACCTATCCTGAATAATTGGCTTTAAACGGTTTAAATGGTTTACAGGAGATTTGGCAGACTTGTTGGTTATCAGGAAAGATGAAAACTGAATGTTTTGACTATTTGAATGAGAGAGAGAAGATAATTTAGGCAAAGGAAAAAACCAGACATTTATGTATTTCTGTAATGGTTATTACTTTGAAGTGTAATGCTATGAATTCGGGGGGGAAATGGAAACATAACAAACTGAGAATCATAAATATGATTTTATGAGTATCTTCAAGTTAGAATTGTTACATGACTCATTGTTGCAGCCTCAAAATAATTTGACTGAATATTTTTCAGGAACACAAATATTGAATGAACCTAAAACAACTGCAGTTACTTAAGTAAATAAATATATTTATCAAGCAAAAGAAGGCTGACCAAAGATACATACTAACGCTGGATATATTAAGAGAAAGAACTATTTCTGGCATTAATAGGCTGTGCTGTACATTTTCTAAAGTCAATTTCACAGAAGGTGATCTGCTTTTTGCAATTTTACATTTCGTCATTCCAGCTGCATTTTACTCTTTAATTTGTTGTATTTTATCGTGACTTCTCGGCTGTCTATTACATCTTTCTTGTTTGTTGGCACAGACATAACTTTAATTAGTTAGCAGCACAAGCAGGTTAAGAGGCAGTGACGCCATTCTTCAGGGATATTATAAAAAAAAAATTTTTGGAAGAAGAGAATCACCATCAACGTAAAGCTTTAAGAACAGAAAAAAAGATCAAGATCCTCTCCATTATTTTCTGAACAAACTCAAACTTAACATCCAACATCAAATTTTCAGTAAGATGTGCAATCTTGCTTACTTTGTGAAGCAATAATAAAAATATAAATTCAATTACTAGTTTTAACGTGATTTAAATAACTCAGGTTATTTACAAGTGAGTGGTTGTCTAATTACATTTAATTTCTCCATGGTGCTATAGCATTTCCTTAACTTTCAGGGTTGGATTGCAATGTAACAGGCATGAGTTGTGTGAAGTCGCAAATGCACATATGCTTTTTGTCTCTCTCATCAAATGCATGCATGATTACTGTCTCATCAAATGCAGAATGCTTACTACCTCTCCAAAATGCACGACTTACCAAGTATACAGAAACAGGGAACACAGAACCATTCCTAGCAGTTCTTTTAAACCTTTTGCTTTGTTTGTTTGTGTGATGTGTTCAATCATTTTGTGCCTTGATTGTATTTGTTTAAATAATGTAAAGCATTTGAGCTACTTCTCGAAATTAACTGCAGTATTGATGTTCCTTTCCTGTTTTGCACATTAAAATTTTACTGGGATGTATTCTGGGAGGTGCAGTGCTTATGAAGGATGAGGGTTTGATTCCCGGCTCTGTGTGTGTGGCATGATGGCCCTCTGTTAACAGCGTCCTCCTAGCTTTCCCACAGACTAAAGACGTGTCTTTATGTGGATTGGGAGTGTCAGAGAATGCAATGGCACAAAATTAATTTTATTCAAAATCCTCCCAGTGAATAAGACCACAGGGAACAATCATTGCACATTAACGCATGTAAACACATATGCATATTTGTAATATTAAGGCAGTTGGGTCTAAAGTGTCAGGGTGAGACATCCTCTCCAAGGTGGGAGCTGCGTTTTCACAAACAAAAATAACGATAAATCCTTCATATCCTAATTGGGGCCCAGTGAATCATTTTCCGCACCATTACACGGCTAACATGAAATTATTTTTTTTTTTTTTTAACGCAAATGTTGGCAGACGTGTCTTAAGAGGTCCACAGCTCTCGAGTTTTCAGTTCCCTCCCATCACTCTGTGATACTAATTATTCTGAGAGTAACGTGATGTGGCTCTTTCCTGTCTGAAAAATTGTCCTGATTTTATTCCCTGTAAATTAGCAGCTGTTTAAGCCACGGATGGATGTCTTATAAATTAATTTACTGTGTTGAGTGCTACAAAACAACAAGAAGCAATACACTTTAAACTGGTTCACGGTTAGGCTTTGCCTTCCCTGCTTTACACGTGTTTTAACAGCAATATATTCACCTTCAAAGCTGTATTCAGTCAGATTTCTGTCATATTACCTTTCAAGATTCTACACGACTGAGACAGTGAATCTCATTTAAGTTGTAAGATGGAGGTAAGGGCAATTGAATGGAAATCTCATCTCTGGATTTTACAATAAAACTAAATTTTGAATAGAGCTGACATTAAGGCTGTTTTGAAAAAATATTAATAAAACATATGCTTAATAATTTACTGAGTGCCTTAAGTCTCTCGATAAGCTGAATTGGTGAAGGAGGAAGGAAACAGTATCTGCTGCGTATCAGTAAAATAAAATGTTGGGAAAGCAGTTCCTGGTGTGAGCAGCCTCTTTGTAAGCGTTGTGTAAGGTCATGGATACAAAAACTGTGATTCTAAAACATTAATCATATTCCTTCTATGAATAAAGACAAAACTTGGAAGGGTTGTATATAGATCATACAGAGATAATTAAATGGCTATTTCTTAGAAATAACTTGGAAAAAATGAATAAATGAGCAAATGCAAGCAAGTTATATGACAGACAGGTGCACAATGGCTCTGTGGTTAGCATTCGTGTGTGTGTGTGTGGGGGAGGGGGTATGTTTATATTACATTGTGGGGACCAAGTATTTCCCATAATGTGATTAAAAACCTGTTATTTTTATGTTGTGGGAACCTTTTTTCAGGTCCCCACAAAGATCTATGAATGCAATCAAAAAACTATCATATTCTGTTTGGTTACTTAAGATTAGGGCTGGGTTAAGGTCACCATGTTGTGGTTAGAGTGGAGTCCCCACAAAGATATAATTACAAAATTTTGTGTGTGTGTGTGTGTGTGTGTGTGTGTGTGCGCGCGCGCGTGTGTGTATGTGTGTGTGCGCCAGGTAAAGAGCCAGGCAGTCAGGTAGGGTAAGGAGAAGACATGCCTTGCAGAGAGGGCTGTGGGGGGCATGGGTAGGACGGCAGCCACACAGGGGTGCTTCTACCCCGGGGCATTCGGTTGCCTTGCCTATGTTTCCGCGCAGTTTGCTCTGGAGGCGCCAGTTCCATTTGGCCATCAGGGCTGTCTGGTAACGAAAGCTGTTCACTTAAAACTTTTTCCCCCTCTGTCTGCCCAAGGCACATATTTATACGAGGCTGGGTGAGGCACCCCCACCTGCGGGAATCAGTGGCCACCAGACACATCTCATCTGTGCTTCTCACGAGACTCTCCATGGGGCCATGTGGGAGATCATGCTGACTGACTGTCAGCGTGGTGCTGAGCACCTCCTGTCAGTAGATCCCCGGATTCCTGCAGAGTCACATCGACCTCATTAAATATATCTCAGATGTTGATGTCTTTGCTGAAAAGGGTTTCTGGGCCTTACTTCCATCTATACTTAGTCTTTGTTCTGTCAGTTATTTGCGCATTGATGTCCTTTATACCCTCTGGAAGTTTCAAACTTCTGCTTCATCGCATGGATTTTCTGAAAAGCCGCCATGTTTTCCATGTTTATTTCCATCTTCAGTTACTTTGCAGATGTTGTTGTTGATGTAATACTGTTCATTGTCTTTCCTGGTTCCAATTCAATTTCCACTGTGCCTTCTGTCACCCACTGTCCTGTATTTGGCTCATTTGTGTTGACTAGTCTTTTCTCAGATTTCTCTTGAATGACTTCTTTAAATTCCATCCACACTTTCTCTGGTTCTCTATGAAATAGACCCAGCATCTGAAATGTATTTATAATCCCCAGGTCATTTCTTGGAAGTTGTATGGCTTTGTTGTTTCATTTCAGCTTCACTTGGATCACATCAGCTGTTCATGATCTGTTCCACAGTCTCCTCCAGGCCATATCTTTGCTATTTGAATTGGGATCTTCCATCGCTTGTCACTGAGAATGCGGTCTGTTTGATTTCTGTGAAGTCCATCTGGTGCGGTTCAGGTATAAACGCGGTGCTTTGGCGGCTCGAAGAATGTGTACAGGCCACACAAACACGGAACATCCCAACCACCGTGTCAGAAATTCAGTTGTTGTGAGATATGAAGGATTGTTATGCAATTTAACACATCATTTACATTTAGTTACTTAGTGCTTTTATCCATAGCAGATTGCAATCATCATCCACTTGTATGTTGGGATATATTACTGAATCTGCTAGGCTTTGATACCTAGGATACTGTTGCAGACCCCTCCTGGGATTTTAAACCTTCGAATTATGAGTGCATGGGCTAATCACCAGGCTACCCGCTGTCCCCATTACAGATTAAATATATGCTTTTGTATGCAGAGAATCTGGTTACTATGCATATTGTCCCTGGATAATGTAGCAGTGCTTTTTGTCTACACATATCATTAAAGGAAGTGATCAGTACTGTTTTCCATTTGAATGTGCAGTTTATAGTTCATTTATGATTCTGGTAGGTTTTGTCATTGTAGAATAATGTGAAGTGTCTTCTTTTGTTTGATAGTGGTTTCTGTGTTCTGTGATTTTTCTCAGTAGGTATTACAACTGGAATGGAATTTTGTCTTCACACTTCACTTTTCCTCACTACTGCAAAGTGGGTCGAGCTCATATTGGCAGGTTTAAACCCAGAAGTTGCGAAAAAGAAATTGAATCTTTTACAGACGCTGTTCAGTTATTAGGTATGTATTTGTATAGCTGTTGTCTTGGGTTATTTCATTGAGAGAAAGGGAAGATCTGACCCTTGTAGTACTTCTACAGTTTGTGCTGATGATTAATACCTGGACAGTTCAGCCAAAATGTATGTGCGTAATCAAGATTACTCAAGACGTAAACCTTGAATAATTTTACCTCCATTGCTTACATATACTCCGATGCATCAGTGGAGGATGAAATCGGAATTTTATCACAGACTTTACCAGCACAGGCATAAAAATTAGCTATAGCGTTATCCATGGCATATAATGAATTGCAGTCTTGTGGAATTGATTGATTTTATTTATTTTCATGCTACACATGATATTAATGTGATTTAGATGGTTTCACTTGGCTATCAGATTTCTACCGGAGAAAAAAGAAAGCCAAATAATTTATAATTGATTCCCAATCAGCTTAGCATTTTTGAACACTTTTTCTTGAAATTTTAATATTTAACAACACTACATATTCACATTCTCTGCAATCTCAATTTTCTTCACTAAGGCCAGGAGTGCAATAACTTTGTTTCAGAAAACTTGTCTATTTTGGTTTTAGTTTTGTACAGGGAGCAAGAATTTTTTCCCCAAAAAGAATTACATTTTGTTTCAGTCATTGTGACATTTTAAAAGTCTTCCTCTTTAAAGACCCAAAGAAAACGCTGCCCTCATAACGAGGTTGGGTGCAACTGGAAATGTTACCATTTTTTTAAATGCACATCTTGCACATCTGTTTTTCAATACCTTGTCAAACTTAAAAGTGACCTAAATAGGAGCAATATGAAGCTGCCAACTCGCTCTGTGTCAAAACCACCCTTTATATTCAAAGCTTTAATGCAGCCGCACAGTTTAGAATTTCAGTATTAGATGAGAGGATAAATGTCATTCAAGTTTATTAATTAGGCAAACATAAATAGATGTTGCACTCATCATTCTCTGGTTCATACAATGAATTACAAATTGCTGAAATATTACTAAATGCAGGATTATTACTAGGCACTAAACCTAATGAGTTATAAAATCAATTATAGTTTGTGATTACTATACTATTTGTGATTTAGTATGAAACAAGATCAGTTACTATTTCTGTATCTGTGTGTTTGTACAGTATATAAATATTGTATGCTTAAGTATTGATGAATTTTGATTTTGTTGTATGTGTAGTGCTCTTGGTATAGTTTTCTGCCTCAGTATTCATAATTCATAATAATCCTTTCCACAACACATCTATTGTTTTATGACTTACAATATAACCAACTGGCAACATAAATGTTGTTGATCATTTTATTGTTAAAAGAAATGCATACCATTTATTGTAAAATGTTAAAAAGATGGCATTCAACATTAATACGGTTCATTCACCATGTCCTGTGGTTGGCTGATAGTAGGATTCTGTAAATTTTTCATTGTGAAATGAAAAATGTACTGAAATAGACAATTGGAACTTGCTTACCTGTCAGTTAAACTGAGGGTGATATGGAGCTGTGTGGTAATAAAAGAAAAATCCATAGGCATACTTCTATTTCTGTAACGGGGCTTTCTGGTAATATGCTGTTGCTTATTTCACTTCATTGAGGCAGGGCCTTGACTGGAGAATAGTGTGGAAGAAAAGTTAAAATTTGCTTTGCTTTGGGGCATGTGAGTGGGGTTCAGATATTGAACACATGAAGGTCAAAAGGAGATGGAATTTCTTTGTGTTCAGTTCATTTTTTTAACCCGTGAGTCCTGCCTGTAGTTGAATTAATGACAACTAGCAATTTTTCAGCAAAAAAGACAATTATAAAAATGTAAGGGAACAGCTACTACTGTAGATAAATAATAGAACCAATTTGAACCAGCCAATTGTGATGATGATGACAATATGACCAGGGGGAGACTTCATTTTCATGACGTCACATGTCAAGCTTTAGACACCTATACAGTGGTACAGTGGTTTGTTGCGTATTTAAAAATGTATACTGGCTGTTTTTGGCCAGAGATCACTGTGTGCAGATGGCATTCACCCTCAGGTAGGCGGAATCAACACACACCCATATGTTTCTGCCTGGCTTATTTGTCCGTGGTGACTCCCTTGCTCCTTGCATTATGACAGAAAGGACAGCGACATGCCCAGACTAGGTTTCCTGCTATTATCCCTTTGTGCTTTACCATCTCATCATATTTGGTGAGAATCAAAGACCCAGGTGCATCCGCATCTGAAATCTTTTTAGTTCCCTGCTGATAGTCCTTTATCCATTCCTCCCCACAGGGATGCACTGGACCTCCAGAATGCATTTGCCCGGGTATCAATTTGTTTAGCTATTCAATCTGCTAATTCCAGAGACGATATGCATCTGCACAACAAGCCTTTATTGAAGGCATTTTAAACAGCACCTGGCTCCACAGGCGAAGAGCTCTTTATATTAATCGGTTCTACTCAATGCAGATTTAATGACAGAACCTCGGGAGATGTTTGCATGTTCAGAGTATCGGGGAGGTGGGAAAATACTGTGTTGATCCTGAGGCACTGTGGCTGGTGCTTCACAGGGGACCGTCCCGTCCCTCGCTTAAGGCAGACGGCTCCGCTCCATAGGCAGAACAGCCACGTGCCTTTGCTCTGAGCACCCGGTTGGGGCTGTTGATCCCCCTGCCCTGCATTGGAGTCGCCCAGCCTTGCATTGCGGTGTCCAGCACTACTGAGCAGTACAACTTCTGCAGTCGTCGAAAACAAAGCCAAACAGCCTGGCTGTGCTTGGTTACCTCGAAAGAACACTAAGGAAAAGCAGACTGCACTGCATGCAGACCACCCCTGAAAAATCAACTACTGTAGACTAATATCCAGAACAATTGGGATTAGGGTGCTTATAATGACAGATATGTGCACATCGGCCAACAATTATGAAGGAAATTATGGCACATTATATGTACAAAGTAATTACATACCTAACAACCTGTCATTAGTAGTAACAAATATGAAACATCTGGAGTCTGTAAACAGCTGTCCGTTCGGTTTGAAGCATCGGTTATATTCGTGTTGCCTGTGCTGGGCTGACAGAAGTTATCATGTAACTGAAATTACAGTTCTGATTTGCTCATATCTGCATGGCAGGGCAGTGTACTTAAAATATCCATGTAATCACTGTACAGTTCAGGAAGAAGGGTCAGGAGTCAGGCCCAGCTCTGGAACCATTCTGCCAACCAGCAAGCCTGGGCGCAGCGTCTGAGCCCTCTGAGTCACACACTCCCCTCGTGTTTTTCATGTACAGTCTTCAAGATACACCTTATATCATATCAGATCGGGTTTACATCCAGAGTCCATGGTGATTAATATGCACTGATTGAGAGACTCCTGAAAGCGGATACAGTCGGATGTAGGCGGGTGTATCGCTCAGTGTAACAGGTGTATGAGATTGGGCAGTGCCGCCAGCCACATAATGACGCACCATCTATATCTAAACTATAATACAGTATGCATACGATAATCTTTATGTGATGGACAGCTACAATATTGTGCCGTCAAACCGACTTGCATTTCGTGCTCTTCAATGGGAGGATATATACACATGCTACATGAAAAATTGTTGCAATTAAAGGAAAACTGCATGTCAGTTTTGTAACATTGTGTTGTCTCTTGTGTCTACCTGCATCCACCAAATAATAGATTTTAAAAAGAAATAAAATGTGTTTGTTTTTCTGGTATGTAGAGCTTAACTGGTATTGCAGCAATTTGATACAAGTGCCAGTGAGTATTTTACGATCATCTGGACTGCCCATCTTTCCACAGAATCAAGGAATATTGGAAAATAGAAATTGAATATTGAATTCAAAAGCTGGCACATTGATGGATGGGAGGTGTTGATACAAAGATCAGAAGGGCTGTAATGTGCCAAAGTCCTTACTAACCACAGACTTCAAACCTCTTTTTTTTATTTATATCAAAGCTGACATGTCTATTGGTCCAGGTAAGGACAGTTTTTTTGTTGTTTTCAAACTGAATGTGTGACAATTTCCTATTATTATGGAGGGAGTTAAGTGGAGATTTCAAAAGAAAGTACCATCCAAGGTAATTCTGATAGCCTTTTTGTTTCTGTAGTAACTACATGGCTTCTCTCTTCACCTTCACTCTGCCTTTCCTGCGGCTGCAGGTCCAGTCTGACCTCTTTTCCTCTGGCCACACATTCAAGCAAGCAGCTTACTGGCCAATGCCTGCTGGATCTACGCTGGGGCCTGGGAAGGGCCGTGAACTGCTCCCTTGGTAGTAAACCATTCTCACGGCATGCCCAAATTTCCTCGACTGATTCTTCTCAATCTGAGCTTCATTTTGAGATTCCTCCAGATGTCCAAACTTCTTCATGTCATATGGAGTGAGCCCAGCCATCTGGTGGAGGTACCTCATACTTGCCATCTTGTTCTTTTGGTGATTAGTATAAACACCTAAAATAAAGGATTAACAATGTAACTCTCATTTTACCACCACACACTCCTGCAGTGGCCACAAAGCCACAGTCGCCAAAATAATCCTGGCACTCTCATGTTCCTTGAAGTTCTTATTATATTCCACTCTATTAGAAAGGAGGACCATGGCCACGGATCTGAAGGTGCCCATTCTCTTCCCTGATGCTTCACACTCAGTACCGAATCACTTGAAGTGTTTCCTGGAAGCTCTGGTCAGATGAGGCCTAAAGCAGATCATCTACAAATAGCAGGGAGATCTCTAACCCTCCATACCAGACACTCTTCTAGTCATGGAAAATCAACCTGCCAAAAACAAATATTTACTCTGAATGGCTTCATTTTTGTGCCAAGTATGCCCACCCAACTCACACTATGTTTATACAGGGACCAAATAGCACACATACAGTATGGTATCCTGGTAGCCCATATTTCTGCAGCAGCTCCTACAGAATAAAGGTCCACAGTCATATCTCTTCTCCAAATCAACAAAGCAGATGCAGACCATAGTAGTATATTCCCACAAATCCTCATATTGTTGTGCAAAGCAGATGAGTTGGTCCACTGGTCCACAGACTGGCCTTGTTCTCTATGTCCTCCAAAGTAGCATGCAGCACCATTTCTAGATGTAATTCATCTACTTTCTATCCCTTCCACTACAGAAGCCTCTAACCACAATATGAGCTAAAGCTGCAGTGACTCCCTATGCTGCTACTTGATGGGAGGGCATATACACCAGGTCAAGTAATATATCCATACTCAGTATTGACCCATGAGCTCCTAAAAGGTCTCCGTCTTCAACTTAATCACTGGTCCTATGGTGACCAATATGACAGAAACCACTGCCTTTTAATTGTAGTTCTTCGCAGCCTCTGCAAGGATTCTCATCCTAGTTCTTTCATATCCCCAGACGGTCCATGTTTTCACTCTCTCCCAATTCTCTGGCAATTGGGAGAGAGCAGAAACATGGGCCGTCTGGGGATCCACTGGGGCTGGGGAGAGAAACGCAGGCCTAGAGAATGTCTCCAACCTCCATCAGCACACAGGAGAAGTTTTTCCAGAAAAAAAAGTTCAATTCATATTTCACAGACACCAATTCATTTTTCACAGTCAGACAACCGATACAAATCCTGTTGATCTGGACTTCCTCCCATATATCAAATTCAACTCAATATGTATTGGAAAATAAGTCAATTGAATGATATGACTACAAGAATCAAATATAAGCCTGAAATAAAAATGATGAAGGCTGAATTGTGCCAGATTTACTGTAAATCAATTACTAGAACATGTCCTTGCGCAACCTGTTGCTTGTTAAATTTATATTCCTGCTTTGGAAGCATCTGGAAGCCCTCGTGTTCGGAGAGCAAAGCCTGATGATCTCTTAATGCATTGTTCTGCCAAGAGTATTTCTATTTTTTATGTACTAAACTCCATTCATTTACCATTTTCATCCTGCATATTCCCCAGTGTTTATTTTTCCATATGCTAAGTTTTAAAAGCTCTTTTCTTATCACCTCATTTTCTCTGTGTTTAACCAATGTGCAAGAACCATAAATAGTGTCTTTATCTGCCCCACAGGCTCTCCCTACATCGCGGTGCGTAAGCCTGGCTGGTAGCAGTGTTTACACAATACAGGATAATCTTCATTTTTACTTTCAAGCCGCACAGATTTGGTAAAGGTGAGAAAATTACCTTATTCGTTCAAACTGCATAGTTCTGCAGATCCCTGTTGTTATACCTCGATTTACAAACATGACATACATAAACCACTGACATCATGCTGGCAAACAGATATTATAATGCTCAAAAAATACATTTACTTCCAGTCAATTGGTCTAGGAACATCATAAGCACAGAATGTGTAACAATTTTATCAGTTAAATAAGCAATAGCACCAGTGGTTAAAAAATCATCTAACGGCTGAATAGAGCACATTATGATTGCTCCCTCAGAAAGGTTAACAAATGACGTTCACACAAATCCCCGGTATCAAGCCCAACCTCCAATTTTCCTTTCAGACTCTGGATCTTTTAGCAGCTGACTGGCCTGCAACAGAGACACCTGTCATCGATCCTTAGCCAGCAACCGCTGCTGTTTCGCACTGCAACAAATGTGACAGGGGCTCTGCAGTAATTTCATTAAATACAAGACTTTGCATCCAGTAATTATAAGAGTACTGCAATCGAATTTATACCTTTAAAATGTGCTTGACAAATGTAATCAATTATGTGGCCAATAAGGGGGAAAAACTTTATGTATTCCTCTTGGTATTTAGATTTAGCCAGAAGGTACTTCAGTAAAAAAAAAAATAATAATAAATAAAATAAAACAAATCTAATACTACAATAAGAGAGTTTCAATAAGAAGTCTCTTATCAATAGGAAGTCTCTTTTCTTAATCACTGCAGTGACCATGCCACCTGATTCAATATATGTTTAGAAAGTCTAGGTTAACACTTACTTTGCCCTGACACGTCATAGTCTTAGCTGTGACGGTGCCTCAATCTCCAAAGATAATCTTTGAAGAAAGAGGTGATTCTTTCCTGGCAGCTTATCTCAACCCATCCAGCCTAAATCAGACAGATTTTTTCCACGCTTCTATGTCAAAGAAAAAGACCAGAGTGAATTTAACTTTTGAATGTCAAGCTATTTAAAATAAGAAATAAATTAATTATTTGTCAGAGTGCTCAGACGCTGGTGCTGTCTCAGAGAGCTACCCATCTTAAAGGCCTAATTACACCAAAGAAAGGGGTAACTTGTCAACCCAGAACTAAGCGGATCTCAAATCCACCACAGCAGAATCTCTGTAATGCAAGAGCCACATTTCAATCACTGTTTAATCACTGTTTTTTTAGATTTTCCCCTCATATTCATTTTCATAATCATTTGTAAATGATCTAGTTCTGAACCAAGGAGATTGTTCAAAGCATAATTGGTAAATTCAAGCTATGGGGGAAATGAATAGCAACTTTGCATCTGCTTTCAGTTTAAAATAAGGTGTTGATCATTGTATTGAATTATCTTCAAATTCCCATTTAACCCCAGCACAAATGCAAAGTGGACATGAGCTATTTCTATAGAGGTCCTCCAATTCAGTCCCTCTGAATATGCCAGCAGTTGAAGACCCTTCAAAAAGAATTTCCATAATTCCAAAATGCATCACATGACCTTTAACCTCTAATTCATTGTCTTTGTAAAGGCTTTTGTATGATAGATGAATACTCTCCAATCAAGAAGAGCATCTCCAAAAATCTTCTTGTGGCTTTGTATGTGAATTCAGTTTGTTAATCTGTATTAAAACCCTTTTTTTCTGTTATACCTCATTTGCAATCAAACACGTCCATCAACAGAGGAGAAACTCGTTTGGAAATTAGTCAAAATACCGCAGAAAACATGATTCCCCAGACATATTTGTAATACAAGGTCAGGTGCACCACAGATTGAACTTTAGCCACTTAACTATCGTGAATTGATGTTGGTACTGGCGGTGGCCGTGTTTGTTGTCTTGATTGCTCTGCCAAATGCCAACAATTTCCGTGATCTACATATCGATTTATGTCTGGAGTGAGCAGGTTAATTAAATGTGAATTGTAAGCCGAGAACAAAATATTGAGCATGGCGGACAGGAGATAGGAGTCAGTCCTTTAGATGTTAAAACAGCAATCAATACTGCATAACTGGGGAATTTCTGTCAACATACGGCAAACTGATGGGATTGGGAGGGATCTACGGGAGGATTAAGTGGCTGGCTGGAAAAACAAGACCAGGTTTGAGGTTTCTAAGGCATTTGAAATAAAGCAGTGTGCATGTGAACTGGGGGAGGGAGGTCTTTTAAAAGTTTGTTCTGAGCATGCTCAGAGTAACACATACACAGGGACTTGTTAGAGGAAGAATGAACCTGATGAAATTGGATTTTTGCCAAAAATAATGAAACGCTGTTATATCTGAACCCTTCAGCAATTCTAACACTAGTAAAAGATAAATGGCCATCCTGAAGTTATTTATTAATAACGAGTAGCAGCAAAAATAGAACAAATACAAAGTTATATTTATAAAACAAATTAACAGAAAATAGAATTACATTATCAGAAAACAAATTTGTATTAAGAAACAGCAACATAATAACAGGACAGTGACATACAAAACAAAGCAGAATATTTCCTTGAATTACACTGTAATTACACCTATAATGTCTTATTTTCATGTGTTTATCCAGAATAGTTATAGGACATTATAATCCAGTCATTTCTTATAATCTTTGATTAAAAACAAATCAGACAGTTATGACCCCCTAATTTAATTTTCCCAAAACACTCTGCCATCTTTTCAAAGCAGCTGAATTCTGTGGTTTCCCTGTTGATCCCCAAACAGCTGGCTGAACTCCTCCATGTCTAAGGCCCTTGGATGTTCTTCTTTGTTGTTGCACAGGGGAGACAAGAGTCACCATAATTGTGCAATATTTACCAGAGGTGGGGACCCCAGTCACATAATTTGATTCAAGTAAGACTCAAGCCTCAGTTTTTAAGACTTAGGACTTACTGACTTAACTTGACTTAGACTACTATAGGGCCTATTGTTGACTTGTGACTTTACTTGGACTTATTATAAATGGCTTCCACTTTCTGTCACTGCAATTGGTGTTTTTTGCAATTAACTATGGTGTTCTTTGCCTGTCATCAATGACTCCACAAATGTTTTCTGACTCTTCGTATCGGAACCTCAAAAATGCTGTGCCGCTCATGAAAAAAGTCCACAAAACACTCACAATACAGGCAGTACGAGTGGCCAGTTCATGAATGCCGTTTTGTGAGCTAGCATGAAGAAACCATGGCGGCATCAATAGCAAAAAATTCTAAAGTCTGGGTATTCAGATTTTACCCTAAGTGTGTGAGGGAAAAAATGTGAAGAAAAATATTATGTAATATGATATATTACACAGTAATGACAACTTCAGGTTTCATTTTAATATTAAATGTCCCACTGCACTTGCTGACATTATATTAGTGATGTTGTCACCTTTCCTTAATATTTCCTAACACTAACAGGAGAGTTAGGTTCAGAAGGTTAAATTCTGCAGTGTTGATTTAAAGCATTGTGCTGTTACTAAATTTCTGCACACGACTTATATTTATTTATATATAGCAGCAGTTACCAACCAGTTAATCACAATTAATGGGACGATCACCTAAACATTCACAGTTGATCACGACACCCGTTAGCCCCCTTCCCCCCACCCGACCAGCAAAATTTACCGTTGTGACTTGGTACATTATCCAGAATATCTTTTGTTGTAAAAAATGTTGGAGACTACTGATGTACGGTTTTCATTTTATACGTTTTGCTTATTGTCTAGTCGATGATGCATTGACGTTGTGGAAGACAATTTTTGACATAAAATATTGCTAGATTTAGAACATTTTTCAGATTTTCGCAAGATGAAGTCAAGTATCTTCATTAGAATTGTTTTAGTTGTGAATTGCTGAATGTTGTTATAATGCAATATGTCTATTTTGAAGTAAGTATTTAATTTCTACTCTTTTGAATGGTTTACTATAGGAATTCTTTACTTAGGGAGATGCATATAGTAATAACCATGAAGATTAGTATCAAACTGACTACTTTTTTAATGAACTGCTATTCAATGTATGACATTATTATAAAGTTAATCACTATTACATTTATCGCTGTAGCTGAAGGGGAAGCACATGGATAGGATGGGTAGGACTGAGGTCTCCCACATGTGCGTTTAAATCTCTGCCATGATTCTATGTGTGTGGAGTTATAAGTGATGCATTGATGCGTTGTTACCCTGCCATGTGCCCATATTCTCTAATCCCCACAAAATGGATGGGTAGGTGGATGGATTGACCGATGGTGAAATTACTTAAGGATTGACCATGACTCGCTTGAATTAGGTCTCTGCCTTCACTGATCCTGTGACGTACTGTACCTGTTTTTGTAAAAGCATAAACAGGTTGGACACAAATGTTAAAATTAAAGGCAGGCATTAAAAATACATTTTGTGCAGTTACCTTTCAGTTTTGATATACTAAATGGGAAATATTGGGTGGCGTTTTTTGTATTTTTCACCCTCTCGTTCAATATTGTAGCAAGACAGATCATCCAAGGAGTTTGGCCAGTTAGCCAGCAATCGACAAAAAAGCTCTGTAAGTTCATAACATTAGTGCAAAGGTTCCAGAGAAGTTGTTATCATAATATGAATTGTTATGATCTTTTACATTGTTACTGCTGACAAATTCAAAGTATTTCATGTAATGGATTGCATGGATGATTTTAGCTGGAAGAGACTGGTGCCAGCCTCTATATTATTTGAAGTTGAGCCAAACCACTCAAACTCAAACCTCTTCAATGGAGGTTATGTAATATTGTAGATTACTACTAATATATAGGCTAATATTGATGCCTGATATGGTTGTAGGGGTTGATGTAGCTTAATATTTTTTAAGTATTCTGCTGTAAATCCAGGTCAGCACCAATGTGCTATTGCAATTATCAAGTTAAATATCCGATGCTTATCTGAAACACAGTTTACTCTTCACCATGAGTGCAGGTTTCCTTCCCCTTTTTGACTGCTATTTTCTGATAATGCTTAAACCATTCTGCTTTTTTTTCTTTTTTGCAATACTTGTTTCATTTGAGTGTTCATTTGAGTTTACAACTACCGAATTAAAGTAATCTCATCTCTTCCTGCTTCACAGAACAATGGTGGCGACCTGACATATCCAATCAAGATAAATAACTTTTGATAATTGTACATACCTTTTCTTTCTTGTAGTAACCATTATGCTCCTGGTGTTAGTGTTTGCGTTTAATATTGTTTCCTGAAATGCCACTCTATTTTCCATCAATGCTGTATGTTCATGTTAATTCGTTTCCTGAAATGTTACGTTTTCATGTGATATTCATTTGTTTTCTGAAACACTGTGCCATGAAATGCAGGGTACAAAAATATATTGCACCTGGGTATGTAATCAATAATCCAAAAAAATAATGAAAAGTAATTTTTTATTGCTTTGGCTACCCCGTTTGAGGGAAACACAATATCATACTTTTGCCAGTTCATGAATTCTCTCTTAATTATGATTACAATGGCTGACACCTCATTTCCTGTTCCCTCCCAGCAGGATGTGGCAGAAAGTCCATTTTGTTTCATCTGTGATTGCTTTGTAACCATATCACCATAAACCTGATTTTTAACACCCTAGGGATATGGTGCAAATATGCCACATTTTATTCAAAGCGCCGTAAAATGTTTCATTCAATTACCTGAATGATTTTGAAGACAGAACTGAACTGCGCAAAATTTGATATCATGAGGCATTTTCTATACCATGACGCCCAGAGCAGTTGATAAAAAAATCCAACAATGCGAGCTATGATGTCCCCTCTGACAGCCTGTGTCTTTTTCAATCCCCCCTATCTTCCTAAGCTCCTAATGCAACACATTGGGGAGAATTAAAAAAGAGACCATCGCAAGGTCGAGCAAACCGGGGTTCTCTTTGATGGGATGGGGAGCACCGGTCACCACAGAGCTACCCTCCCCACCTGGAGGTCAGAAGGAGTCCGCCCTGCGGGCCTTGCAGGACTCCTCAGCACAGAGGCGTTCGTGCTGGGTGGGGGGGCAGGTGATGTGTCTGTGAGCGCTAAAGATGACTGCTGCCCAGTGTCTGTGAGCGCTACAGATGCACCTGAGCAGAATTGCCAGCTGCGGCCATCGATCCGCAGTCCAGACTGGCGCCCAGAAATATCACCTCTGCCACTATGAGGCTGCAGAGGAGTCCTTTATTGCTTATATTGCAGCAGGATCACTTTGATCAGGTTAAAAAAACACATGAAGCGTACCTTCATGGTGGCCAGAAATGAAATATGGTAGAAATGACACTTGGAATGGGAGCAGTCTACCTGTCTCAGGGAAAACATGCTTAAGTGGAAGATTTGGACATCTCAAACAAGCAGGCATAAACACACGCATGTATACACAAGGCAGAGTACGATTACATGTTCTCCTGATTCCATGCATTGAAGTCACCTTGAATATCATGAAATGACAGTAGTATATTAATATACTCGCCCTGACATTTATAAAGAGGCAGAAGAGCCACTTCTGTTGATTTGAACAGCTTAAATTTACCTTGTGTTACAGATGCTGAGAGGTTCAAAACATAGAGTGTTTTTGACAGATCACAAATAATAGAGCCCATCAAAGACACACATAAGGAACAAAGAAAAGGTTCACAAGGGGTCATGCTTTTCCTTTCCCTGGAGATTTCAATAAAAGTGTGGAAATACAACTCATGGATACATGTCTGCAGCTGATATTAAATTGCATTATGGTTACTTATCATAAGAAGTTTCATAGAGCAAGACTTCTGGTGTGAGCCTTTAATTATTTAGTAGCCACCAAAAAGACATCGGAATTCAAGGGAGGGACTAATTAGCTCACTAATTTTACCTGGGACTATTTAGGAAAAGCATTCATGCATTATTGAAAGTGAGGGGGAAAGTGTGACTGCTTCAATGTGGCATGCGGTTATCACCGTACGTGCTATGACACACAAAAACAGGAAGTACTTCCTAGAAGTACGGAGCTGAGCTTAGCTTATAACATACTTTGCTATTTAAGTAGGACACCAGCAGCAAAATAAACTGACGTGCAAAAGATGTTTTTTTTTTTTATTATTTCTTCTTGCTTTGTTTGAAGAAGTCTGACACGGACGTGTGCATGATTATATCTATAGGCCTATTTTTGACACTACTCAACAATGCCGTCTTTGCGGCGAAATGCCATACAGGGTAGCACACAGATTGCGTTCGCTGCCAGGAAGAGCAGGGATTTCGGGAAGGGGTGAGTTTCCCAGGAAAGACATAGCAGGTCGTGAAGCGGTGGATATGAGGAGCGACAGCAGCGGAACCAGGAGGAAGCTGACAGGTACACTCCGGGAGTGGAACGCTTTAATTTCCGTCTCCCAGCCAGGTCCCCTTGCCCTATTGATCACTCCCAGCAGTTGAGGAGCGATCGTGCTCGAACATCGTTTCTCGAATGCATGCGCGCCTCCCTGTAAGGAGTAGGGCGTGCTCACGGTTCACAATGAGGCTCCAGCGTCGGGACGGTACCCCTTCCTTCATCCGCAGTACCAGCCCTGTGGCCCATATCCAGGACGGCAGCTGGAGAGTCACAGATACAGATTACACCCCCCCCCCCCCACCACCAAAGTCACATGACTGACAGCAGAGCAAATGGGAAAAAAATGTTACACAGAGGTTTTACTGAATATTAATCTGCGAGGGACAAATGTCCAGGCAGTGCTTGCCATGTTATCATACTTGTCTCTGTTCATTTAACTGTCATATCTCTTTTTTTATCATTACGAGTGATCATAGTGATTATCACACGTTTCATTTTTCGTATCAGTAAAAAAAAAAAAAATCGCCTGTGTCAAGATCCCATTATTTGACGTGCCTTTCTGCCTTTGAAAACTACAATCCATCATTCTGAGTACTGCGAGCATCCATCTTCCCCACTACAGGGTCACTGCTGGGGGAGACTGGCGTGTAGGACACAGGGTAGGTGTACACCTTGGGCAGGATGCTAGTCTGTGGGACGCGAGGCTGGAAACTGGGCGACCTCAAGATGCCAGTTAACGTACATGTATGATTCATGTTAAAAAAAAACCTCACCTGATACACAAACTCCACTCCAAGCCCCCAATCCCAGAAATATGAGGCAGCAACCCACTGAGCCTCGATCACATGCTGTACTATTCAGTTTAATGAGTGTTGATTTACTTCTATTGACCTCTGCTACACTCCCATGCAGTCTATAAGTTTGTATGAATCGAGATCAAAGCTTTAAGTCAGAGGGAGATTTTCTATTGCTTTATAAAAGTCAGTGACAATTTAAGAAGGGAGGATGCTTACATACGATGTATTATGGGAATCAGGGTAAAGATATACTTTTTAGGTAAGGTTCGCTGGGAGGGCATAGCAGCAACAGTGGGGGGTAACTCTCAGGTGTTTGGGGAGAGACAGGAGAGAAAGCACCCTGGTGAGCATTTTTCCATGCACAATCTCTTTTTCCTCCTGTACCTTTGATCTAATTCCCAGCTCAGCCTCAGATATGTGAGAGGGTTGTAAGGGCATCTCTTTGGGTTGCCTAGCTACCTTGTTCAACAGGCAACTTGTTTCATGACAGCAATAGGCCAGATACAGAGGTAGCCCATCGCAACTAATGAATTCCCTTTAACATCACTTACATATCCATCCAGAATAATGAATGAAACACGTACCTAGAATATATAGCCAGCGGGAGACAGAACGAAAGCACAGGGCTGAATTGGAGAAATCTGACATTTTCACATGCCAGATCCATACTGATTACACTCGTCGACGGAGCCCCAGTGCTCCTCATTCCAGAACGATAAGCCTGTTTAGGAGAAACAGCTGAAGATAACTGAGACTGACAAGGAAACTCAAGAACTCATCTATTACTGTAAATAACTGGATTTTTATTGTTTTGCTGTTTCAGTGCCAAATGATGTTCTCTGGGTTTACTTTCATTCCTTATAACTATTGGTTTCTATTCTCTTTTATGGGATCTTGCCTCTTCTATCGACTTCTGCATTTTCTAAATAAAATGCCTTTGTTTGAAATTACTCCACAACTGTATGCAATGTGATACAAGGGGAAAAAACACTGCATCATAGTTGCTTTAACACTTTTAAATTATATGACCTCCTGATCAATATAATGCCTACCGCCATTATGAACATTACAAAAAGCTAGTCATACTTATATATTAAACAGCAAATTATAGTACATAATTGTAACTATGTCCAAAGATTTTCAAAAAATGAACATAAAATAAATTTCCATAGGGCCTTATAAAATCTGCAGAAACATTTTTAATGAATGTGACATAATATTTTGATATGTGTGTAATTAGAAAAGTATATCCTTGACTACATATTGTATATGCAACGAATGAACAATATAATGCGCAGAACCTTGGGCCATTTACTGGGAGAAGGATTTAGTGAAAAGTTTCAGTCACCATTTTAAGATGAATGACACCGATTACCAGGGAAAAGACATCATGTCAATGTCAGTTTCAACACTATGAACACGTGAGCGTCGTTGCTTCCGTGTAGAATGACGCAATATTCTGGTATGTCACATTAACACGGTCGCTGACCCTACAGCCATTACTCAGGGACCCACCTTACCACGTATCCATTTGGTCCTGGCAGGCTGCCGCACGTAAACAGAGACAGAATTTACAAATCACTCGAGGTGGGGAATGTATCATAACTATATGAAAGCTGCTTTAAACCATCAGAGCCTTGGTGCCACATCCAGCATATTTCAGTTTTTCAATCCAATTAACCTGCCTTGTGAGAAGCAGCCGTCTTAATCATCCCCCATCTGTTATATCTGTGTCAACACTATTACTTTCCTCTTCCGCCCCCCACCCCACAGACAAGCAGCCATCAATCTGATTCATAGCCATGTCACTCTCAGTTGCTCTCACATTAGCTCCCTGTACTATACTAAATATAATCCTAACGAGATGCTAATTCATTAGCAGGTGTGTTTGGGGGGGGTGTGAAATAATATGCATGCATAGCACATTACGGTTCACATCGAAGAGTGATGGATACATGAATGGCCGCTTTCCCGGGGAGCGGCGTATGTCAGGTATAAGCATGATGTACGGCAGCTCCGTTTGTTAGCCCATTTCTTCTTATGCATGCGTGAGTAAATGTGTAGATCTTTGTTAATTTACAGTAGTTACTTAGGTGGCCCTATTATTCATGAGCAGTCACTGGAAATGAGTAACGATGCTCCAGGACTAATGGCTATATGTAAAAGTGTGTGTGTGTGTGTGTGTGTGTGTGTGTGTGTGTGTGTGTGTGTGTGTGTGTGTGTGTGTGTGTGTGT
>JAABNY020000039.1:14974275-14996674 GCA_015164015.2 Brevimyrus niger
GTGTGTGTGTGTGTGTGTGTGTGTGTGTGTGTGTGTGTGTGTGTGTGTGTGTGTGTGTGCGTGTGTGTGTGTGTGTGCGTGTGCTTATTAGTGAAATGCATATGCTTGCTGCTTGCTTTGGTCTATAAACCATGAAAGTCCAGTCATTTAACTGAATATGAGTACTAAATTAGACCTCTGCTGTTTTAATGCCCCACAATTAATCTAATTTTGATGCATGTCATGTATAACTGCACTTAAATCTGCTTAATTGCCAGTAGGTCCCCTGCATTTAGATTACATATCCGAATGTCAGTACAGAAAGTTTCTGGCCAGCATGAACTCTGTCACTTGATTATAATATTTTTAATAATAAAAATTGAGATAATTTTATACTTTGTGTTGCTTTATGTTACTGAAGAATAAAATCTTCTCCAAATAATCATCTCCCACTCAAAGCATGGGAACCAGTAACCAGATGGCTTCAGTGTGATGTTCTTGGAGCCGAACAGAGTTTCATAACGAGATCTCGCTAACGAGAACCCATATTTAAACAGAGATACCTCACAGTGGGGTTACCCTATCTCATCTCCCCTTTCAAAAATAACACCCTTCTTTGCATTTGAGATGCATCTGTATATGTTGGTACTCGTGGCACCTACAGCACTATAGCTGTGGAGATCTGCCTTTTAGGTCAGGGGGAAAGGTCACTCAAACACTCGATGCGTCAGCTGTGTTTGAGTCTAATGACCAGACATTTGTGTTTGAACCCTGAAACCAGGTCACCATGTGTAAGCAGTGCTTTGTCGATTCTGAAAATGACACCCTAGTTCAGGTTAGACATGGCATGTAGAGACTACAGGCAATACTACAGTAGAAATATTTGCATGTTGAAGGAAATACATTACAAGCACCAACTTAAGACGTTGTATTATTATGTTATTACTTGCTACATACAATTTTATGCTTAATATATCAATGCTGGGGTGGCGTGGTGGTGCAGTGGTTAGTACTGTTGCCTCACACCTCTGGGACCCGGGTTGGAGTCTCCGCCTGGGTTGCATGTGTGTGGAGTTTGCATGTTCTCCCTGTGCCGTCATGGGGTTTCCTCCGGGTACTCCAGTTTCCCCCCACAGTCCAAAGACATGCTGAGGCTGTTTGGAGTTGCTAAATTGCCCATAGGTGTGCATGTGTGAGTGACTGGTGTGTGAGTGTGCCCTGCGATAGGCTGGTCCCCTGTCCAGGGTTTTTCCCTGCCTCGTGCCCGTTGCTTCCAGGATAGACTCCGGACCCCTCGTGACCCAGTTCGATAAGCGATTTGGAAAATGGATGGATGGATATATCAATGCTGCAGTTAAAAGAACTATGTCTCATGTAACCGTCCCCCAAGTCTAGGCACCACAAAGTATCAGGAGGACAAACAGCACCAGGATGTTGTCACTGTTTTCCTTAACATACAAGGCAGCTTTTCAAAAAAATCAGCTTCACGAATTCTAGCTGAGAGTTTTTTAGTTTTTAGTTTTTAGTCATTATAACAGCCCCTTAAAAGGTCCTGAACAATACATCTATTATTAACCTAGTATAATTGTTCGTTTTATTGAACAGTACAAGTGGATCCAGTTTTGATTTTGTTTGCATTGCTAGAAAAGTTTTACTTCTGCTATATGGTGGTTTACCTGACTGGTCCTGTACCTATTTAGACAATAAAATGTAAAAAGCAAACTGAATCACATTTATTATGTATGTTTTCCCAATATGAAATCTAATACTACTGAAATTCACTTTTGAAAATGGTGATGTACCTACAGATCTCTGCCTAAATTTTCCATGATATAAATGCCACTTCAAATCACCCTGATAACAATGCATTAATGCTGTCATCTCATCCTTTCCATTGCAATTTCCAAAGGCAGATATGTAAAGGCCATGGGTGTCAGCTTTAAGATGCGTCTGCATTCACAGCACAGGGGATCAAAAAATAATATCACAGAATCATGGTGAAACAATGGCTCACAAGGAGGCGCCAGAAAAGTTAACTTTGGAAATGGGCCACAGCCTAAATGGTTAGTTCTGCTTCCACCACCAAGCACAGGAGCTCCTGCTGGGGCCTCGCTCACTCCTGCACACTGGAGCTCAGTGCTGCCTGTGGGCCTCTCACAAGCTGATCCCAGCCCTCACTCCAGGCCCTTGCATATGGCTCGAGTGGAGTGCACTGGAGAGGCGTCCTCATCAGGTTCAGCTGCTGGAAACTAAGCAGCCAGCTGAGAGGTTTGAAATATTCACAGGCTCCCAGGCAGGATTCAGTTGAGGCCACCTGTGTCCACCTGGCTATCTGGCTACCAGCTCCTACCACTACTTATTGTATGTCACCGAGCCAATTGTTACCCATAATGCCTCTGGAGAGCTGGCTTCACTGGTGTCTCTGATATTTCAACCACGGCATAGTACAGAGTTGGCTCTCTGTACAAGACGGTTTCTCTATGTTTTGGAATTCAACCACTCCCTCTTTCTACCCCTGCCCCCCCAACCAACACCCCCACACACACACACCCTTCTCAGTCCTTCTCCACCAGTTTACAAATGCAGGAAGTTAATTATGGCTCAGAGTCAGTCATCATAACAGGCTCCACTGAACAGCCAGATTGCAGTGCAACTTCAGCGTTGATAAGGGTTAGGATGAAATAACAGGAACGCTGAAGCATCCGTCTCTCACACACACGGCTGGCTGTGCTGCCGTGGCACATTTCCTGCCATTTGCGGATGTTGCAACACACATTACAACCACTTTATTTCATAAAAGTGCCTGTAACCTGACTAATTTCTAGGGAATGGTGATAGAAAAATGGCACGCGCAGAGTGGAAAGTGTATAAAAATCGAAGTGCTCTCAGAAACGAATGTTTGGTCGCCAAGTGCTGTGACGATGATTCAAGCTGTCATCCAAGGTGCTGTAGACGGCTGCGAGTCCTGCTTCACCAGGTCTGTGGTCCCAGAGTGAAGAGCTACCTGCCTTAGACTGGAATACATGGCATTAAGCTAATGGATATCCATGTTCATTTGGAGCTGTCAGGTGCCTCACGTCAGGAATCGTTTTCGGGCTGATTTGTGTACTTACTGCGCAGAATCTAGAATGGAAGCCACCGTGAGGCTTTTAGGGGATTCTGCAGTGACCCAGGCAATGAGGGAGCTCCTCCTGAGCACAGACCATGTCCGATAGTTTAAGCTGCAGCTGAAACCTGAGCTGCATTATTGGCCCCAGAGGGACGGTTTCAATCAGGCGGAATGTCCCAGCTGGACTCTGCATAACTGCCTGTTGCAGACTTGTCAGGTGACCGCGGGTGTGTGGGCTGCCCAGAGAGCCCTCCTGCACCGAGCCGCGAGATCTGCCGCGTGTAAAGAAGTCTTTATCAAAAGAAGGGCTATCCCACTGTTGCGGGCCTTATTTCTGGTGAGGGAATCTCCGAGGACAGCGGAGAGTACTAGGGAAGCGAAGATGGCTGGAGTGTGTCAGAAGGCAAATATTTCTTTAATCAAGAAGGATCTCCAAAAATAACCTTTTTGTCAATTTAATTTGAGATCTTCTATTGACTGTATAGAGCTCCACTCAGGAGATGAATTTTGAAAAAGCGTGCTCTGATCATGTAGATGACTTTCCGGAAAGATAAGCCAAACAAAGCGTAGCGATACTTCAGGTAAACCCACGCCACTTCTAAATTAACTCGCCATTCATTTTTAATTCGCTTTGATTCATTTTAACAGCCACTTGGCCCTGGAGTCTTCGCAATGTGTTCATGCCATGTCGCACACATATTCAGATTCTTAAATTGACTCTGTGGAGCAAAAGGAAGCCGTCACCTGATATAAGTGTCTTGCTTTGCCACATGTGTTTGTGGAGAGTCACAGAACTGCCTTCCAGATTCACCTTTTGGTTCTGACTCTAACCTGGTCACAGTGAAGTCTTTGCAGATGGCCTCCTGGAGGCGCCGCAGCCCATCCTCATGGATACTTGTCTCTGCGGGGTATCGTCTGCTCTTTTGAGACCCGTCCCAGTCTCTCAAGCTAACCTCGCTGAACAAAGTTCATGAAACTGGGTGAGTGCTGCCCCCTTGTGGTCAATAGCACCAATAAAGGCCTCTGATAACTAGATGATTATGATACAAAAAAAGGTGACAATGCAAATGCCGGATCAGGGAGAATGGAATGGGGGGTTCGATTTCAGAATCTCACAGCGTAGCTCATTTTTCTATTTGTTTGTATATCTGCACATAAACAATTAGACACAAGCTGTGTAATACAAAGTCACACAAAACATGAAAGGGAAACAGTGAAAGGAAAAGCTACTCTTGACTTTTGAAAGTAGGCCACTTATGATCAGGAAATTGCACTAAGGCCGATTAGTGCTTTCACATTCACAGCCTCTGTAATGAGCTTATGAATTATGAGTATTTCAGAGAAAACATAATGGATTTGCATTCAGAATGAGCCGACAGACGCTCTAAAATAATAGATGACTTTTGCGGTTATGGGTACCAATTATGAAAATGTCACATAATTTTACATTTTCTCTTTGGTTGTAGGACTACTTAACACAAAATATGAGCCAGAATAGTTATGTTAGAAGAAATATACCACAAGATGATTATAATGGTATAATCATAAAATTTATTTCCATCCGCATGCTGACATTAACGTCAATATTCAGCTCCATGACAAACTACAAGCTGTCAAATCCCTCCACAGCGTTGCCTTCTAGCTATGCAGACCATTGCAGGATCGTCACAGCTGCTGCCGCATGCCCTGCTGTGACACACTCAGTTCCCTATCATTACGTGTGAAAATATTTTTTTATTTGACTGCCACCATCATATTCTGAGGTTCAGAGTTTTTTTGACACTCTTTCTATAAGTTATGAGATCTATTGACGATGTGTAGAGTACGACCCTATTAAGCTAAGAACTTTGAGACAAAGAAAGGTGTTTCCTCAGGATCGATAAGGCATTTCATACTGATTACTTAGCAGGCATTTTTAAAGCACATGTACAATAATCATAACCAAAAAGTAATACAGTGGTACTTTGGAACACAAACTTAATTCGTTCCAGAAGGCTGCTCGAGTTGCGATTTGGTCATGGTCCACGTCGAATATCCTAACAAGAATTATATGTATGAATTTAATCCATTCCAGACCCACAAATGATTGCCTATCTGTATACCTATATCTAATGATGAAAAGCATTAAAAATCAATATAAAACTAATACACACATTAAAGCACACATGCAAAAGCACTAGAAATTAAATGACAATCGTATACTCCGAAAGTGAGAGCAGAGACACGTGCACCACCATCAAGTCACGCTATCATTTAATAATGTAATCCTTTTTATATTTTACATTTACTCTCCATGTTTAACTCTTTGGTTTTTTGCTATCACTACTCAAGCTCTTAGGGGCCATGATTGCTGTATCACTAAATGTACTGTAGATAAAGAACAAAAACATCACACTGAACACCGCTTTCGCACGTCAAACTCGGCCGAGATGTACCGCGATTCTGAGAGCGATTCATAGGCATCAGCTTGCCGGTAAGTCCGTCTGCCTTTGTTTCAGCCCATCAGAGACGCTTCTCGATCTGTACAAGCTTTAGCAGGTCTGTTTTGTTTTGTCCTTTTCAAAGTTTTCGGTGGAGTTGCGGCTTGATTTTTCTCGATTAAATCGTTCGGGGTCTAAATTGATAGAATTGAACGTATCTTGATCCATACTGGTTTTAGATTACGGTGGAGGTACTAGTCGCAAAAAAATCAACTCGTTCGACTTCCGAGTTGGTCAAGTTACCAGGCGTTCGAGTTCCAATGTTCCACTATAGATAAAATACAGGAATTTATTGTGCATGTATTGAAATTAATTACATGGATATTTATAAGACATTTCAAACTCCAATACTGATAAATTATGATTAAGTTGGGAAAAATCAAAATTGCCGTTTTGATTCTGTTATATGAATGATGCATGTATCTGGTAGATAGGATCATATCAGTGTTACAATAGAATGCTCGTAAAGGCAATAAATTCATATTGTGTCATGGAAATAATATGTTGATGAAATACCAGTGTATGCACTGGCTGTATCCTTGTCCCCTCACCAATAAATCAAAGAATTTTCATGCTATTTTTTATTGGCAAACAGTAAACCAGTCTAAGAAAGAAATCTGAATAGAATTAATTCTGTAAGTCAAACATGAAAGCTCATATCTGCAAGAAGGTGTCTCCAAAGTTAAACAAGACTGCACCAACAATTATTGGGCTTGATGCCAAAAGGTTAAGTTGATATATATAAATTAGACTTCCGAATTACAGTAACATAACTGTTAACAATGAAAGGGAATTGAAGTTTTTATTTTATGTATTTTCAAAAATATATAAAGTCATGTGTTGAATTTGGGGAAATTGGAAACTAGAGGAAACTTTAAATTCTGTCAAAATTATCCATTCATCCATTTTTTTCCACTTATCCAGAGATGGGTCAGAGGGGCAGCAGTTTACAGTAAGCATGGATATCCACCAATACCGTGGAGTTTCCAGGCCAGCCGAGAGATATAATCTCTCCAACATGTCCTGGTTCTGCCCTGGGGTCTTCTCCCTGAAATACCCCCCCAGGGAGCCATTCAGAAGGCATCCCATGTAGATGACCGAACCCCCTCAACTGGCTCCTTTTGCTCTACTTTGAGCCCCTCAAACGTGTTTGAGCTCCTCACCATATCTCTCAGGCTGGGCCCAGACACCCTATGAAGGAAACTCATATCTGCTGCTTGTATCCATAATCTCATTCACTCACTTGATCACTATCCAAAGCTTGTAGCCATAGGTGAGGGTAGGAACATAGATCAACTGGTAAATCGAAAGCTTTGCCATCTGGTTCAGCTCTCTTCACCACATTACTGCCGACTCTGCACTGATCAGCCTGTCGAATTTCCACTCCCTTCATCGCTCACTCATGAACCCCAGGATACTTCAACTCCTCCACTTGAGGCAGTAACTCATCCCCCACCAGGAGATGGCAATCCAACCTTTTCTGGTCGAGAACCACGGCCTCAGATTGAAGGTGTTGATCCTCATCCCGGCTGCCTTATATTCAGTGCTTGCTGCAGGTCACAGCCCGATGAAGCCAACAAGACCGCATCATCTGCAAAAGGCAAAGATGTGATCCTGAGGCGACCAAACCGGACCCCCTCCGCCCCTTGGCTATACCTAGAAATTATGTCCATAAATGTTATAAACACAATAACAATGGGCAGCCCTGGTGGAGTCCAACACCCACTGGGAACGAGTCTGACTTACTACTGGCAATTCAAACCAAACTCTCGCTCCAATATACAGAGACCTGATGGCTCACAACAGCAAACCTCATAACCCATATTCCTTACTGTTGAAACACCCCCCCACCAGGACCCCCCAAGGAACACAATCATATACATGTACATGTATATACATACATGTAGCTTGGTTGGACAAACTCCCTTGAACCCGCTAGTATCCATGGGAGGGTGAAGAGCTTGTTAAGTGTTCCATGACCAGGATGCAATCCACATTGTTCCTCCTGTATCCAAGGTTCAACGAATGGTCAGACCCTCCTCTCCAATACCTTGATAGAGACCTTCCCAGGGTAGCTGATTAGTTTGATCCCCCTGAAGTTGAAACTCATCCTCTGGTCCCCTTTCCTAAGGATTAGGACTTCCATCCCAGTCTGCCAATCCAAAGGTACTGTCCCCAACCTCCACGCATGTCAGCCAAGACAGCCCAACCACCTCAAGAGCTTTCAAGAATCAGTGGTATTCAGGAGGTCATTGAAATACTCCTTCCACTGCCGGACTCTTTCCCCATTTGAGGTCAACAGCATGGGTGAAGTCTAACTTTGCACTCCTGAGTTGCCTGATAGTTTGCCAGAATCTTTTTCAGGGTGACAGAAAAACCTTCTCCATGGTCTCCCCAAACTCCTCCCACACCCAAGTTCTTGCTTCAGTAACTGCCAAAGCCATTTTCTGCTTGGCCTGCAGGTACCTGTCAACTGCTTCAGGAGTCCTGCAAGGTGACCGAGCTCAGAAGGCCTCCTTCTTCAGCCTGACAGCTTCCTTTAATGTTGGTGTCCACTACCAGGTCACCGCAACAGGCACCAACAACCTTCATGGCTACAGCTCCACACAGCCGCTTCTGCAATGGAGTCCCAGAACATTGCCCATTCAGGTTCAATGTCCCCTGACCCCCTCGGGATGCAGGAGTAGTTCTGCCGGAGGTGCAAGTTGAAGATCTCCTGGGCAAAGGCCTCCGCCAGACACTCCTAGCACACCCTCACTATTCGTTTGGGTCTACCAGGTCTATCCTGCACCTTCCCCCACCATTGGATCCCACTCAACACCAGGTTGTGATCAGTTAATAGCTCAGTTCCTCTCTTCACCCAAGCATCCAAAACATCATGCAAACACAGATCTGAAGATACGGTTGCAAAATCGATCATTGAACTGCGGCATATGGTGCTCTGGTGCCAGGTGTACTGATGAACACCCTTATGTTTGAACATGGTGTTAATTATGGACAAACTGTCATTAATACAGGAATCCAATAACAATAATTCAATAATCTTGGGTTCCGATTGGACAGGCTGTTCCTCCCAGTCACACCCTTCGAGGTTTCACTGTCATTCATATACTTTGCCAAAAATGTTATAAACGCTGAAATACCACAAATGCACAAGCAAACCCTGTTAATCTGCTTCTCTGACAGAATCTTAATTATCCTCTTTGCACCTAAGTACCCTCACCCTTTTCTATTCCCACGCTAAGTCATAAATCATCTTGGCTGACAGATGTTTCTTATTGCTAAAGTGTTTCATGCATTAACTGTGTGCACATCAAGTGTCAAGCAAATACAAAGCCACACAAACACGTGAACCATTTATAAACGACTCAATGAGTCGAATCACTTGATTTATATCATTTCCCCAGTGCCCCATTATGGAGGTACTATCTATAGTCTAGCTAGCATGTGCTTGTAAAATTAGCATAGAAGTGCACAGTAAAAATAGACCTGTTCATTTCAAGCAGCTTCAACCTGTTCAGCTTGAAGTTCAGCTTCAACCTGTTGATGAGCAGTGATAAAAGAGTTGGAAAGAGCTCAGGGTTTTTAAAGTGCTGTATTACGAATAGAATGTACTACTTTGTAGCAAAATAGCATCGGCATATTAAAGTTCCATTTAAACATTTCCTGTATCAATTAAATTAATTTCTGAAGGAACTGATAACACTCATTTTGTGATAGAGAATTCTAAGGAATTAAACACTGCTGAGCTCCTGCAATGCAGTAACTGCTGCTCTTTAACAATCTGCCTGTATAATGATCTGTCAGTGCTACTTTGCAAAGGTGCTTTAATAATGGATTGTCATCATTCATACAGTGTTGAGCAATCTGTTTGTAATTCAAACTCCAGGTTTAGGACGTCATGCCAAATTTCTTGACACTCAAGTAAAATCATGACAATGAACGTAGCGCATAAGTGAATTTTCACTGAGAAACATTTCAAACCTTGTCTGTTTTAAAGGTAATCACACAGTCATCTTCCTTATAATTGTTTCTGTCTCTGTCTTTGCGGTTCCATCGTTATACTTGAACACAGGGATGCCCATTCTGCTCACATTATGGAAATGCAATGATAACAAATAAAAAAGATTGGTTTGAATGTGCGGTCTGGGCAGATTTAATGAGAGAAAATGGTGTTTTAACTTGCCAAATATTTGCACTACACTCCACTGGCTTGGGACTTGACTCTAGACCCCGCATCATAGACACGAGGCTTGACTTGGAACGTGATTGGAACATTGTTAAGATGGCTTACTGAAATCTCCGCACTGTCCAGATGGTGTCATTATCCCATTGTCTTGCTTTCAGCAGCTGTTTGTTCACCATTTGCGAAAGGCTGCACCATACAGACTGGTTCAAGTAAGTTTCCATGAAGATTTGGTCTGTTTGCCTCTTAGAAACCACTTAATAAGCAAACCAGCTGAAGTGTCACTCACTAATATGAAAATGTGCTCATTTGAATGTGAGAGATTTCTGGTTGCTTCATGGGTGAAATATCACCAACTATTTTACATGTCTTGGTAATACAACAAAGCATGAACCGTTTCAATTTAAAAATGCAATTGAATTGATTCAGATGAATGGTGTTCCATAAAAGCAACCAGAAGTATTCAGCTGGTTTGGTAATTAAGTGGTTCATATTAACCAAACACACCAAGTCGTCATGGAAACAAAATGCTGCTTGCTTAAAGCAGATTGTGCTTCGAAGCTCTAATGAAACGGCACAGGGGACGGGAAGCATGAAAATAAGCCCCTTGGTAGCATCTGAATCTCATTATTATTCAGCACGATGATGAATGGAAACATTTGTGTGACTGTAACGTTTTCTCATCTTATATATAAAGAACAGCCATATCAAAACAGAAATATTAATACAAGTGCGTAAACTAATGGCAGAACTGCTATTTTCATATCAGCCATAAGCTGAAATACTTTGCCTTGCAGCAGAACTGTGGTCTGTCGTCATTGCTAACACACCTTCTCTATTGGATATTCCCACTGAAAACACCATGATTATCTTTATTCACAAGATAATCTCATTGAAAACTAGTCTCTCGTCTGTCTGCAAACTGCATCATAGCTCGGCAGACCTGTTACATCCCACTCTTAGTTAACACAAGCCTGCCAAAAACAATCCACCCTCTGCATTTAAATGCATGAATAACTGGAGTGGAAAAAAACCCTGTAAGATCAGTGATTAAAATACAGTTCTTTCCAATTAAATAAGATAATATTGGTCCACCTCCAGAATGGGTCCACATATAAAAGAGATCCTCGCACACTGGTAATACTTAAAAATGAAGCATGACACTAGCAATAAATCTAATTCCACAGCACACATTTCATCATGTTTCCATTTCTTTTTTTTTATTGTGAAATCAAACTTTTTGATTATAAATCATCCCTGTGCAACACAGGCATTGCAGGCAGATTGTTTGGTGCTGAGCTCTGCCTGCATGATCAAAGCGCTGCAGAGAAAGTGAGGAATATTTAGCTCGCTGCTGCAAATGTGTCCGCCACTGATTACAGTAGCTGCGACATCAATGTGCTGCCTGCAGAGTCGTCGCGGCACGAGGAAAACAGGAGAAGCACTGGCAGGAGAAATTAGCTGTTCATCGGCAGATGAATCAGAAGTGAGACAGTAAATTAGTGCTCATGCACATGACGTGCGACTGAAATTGTCTCAGGCTGAAACTCCTCCCTAATTATAAAGTACACATATGTGAAAATTCAGTGTATTGCCTTATTCCTGATTTAACATATGAAGAAAGCCAGATTCTGAAATTAATGTCTGAAGAATCTCCAGAAGGATGTTTTTTTTTTTTTTACAATGTTTTGTCAAATACAAAAAGTATATATGACATTCTGTGACATTTCTTCATGTACGAATTTACATTAGAAATTGCTTGCATATAGCACAAAGGTGACAGCTTTACTAGTGCATTAAACTGTCAATCTGGAGTAATGCAAATGCATTTTATAGCATATTGAAGCTTATTTAATGCATGTAGTGTGACGGCTCAAAAACATTATGATTCGATTTCTTATTAATACTTTATTGATGTATTTTATTAATTTGATAAGAAAAAGAACCTGACTGTCTACTTTCCATTATGCTATTGGGTGATCTTAACTTGGTGAAAGATTTTGCAACTGATCACTGCTTTATAGTTAATCTGAAAGGCACTGGGACAGTAATCACCTGCAGCTGTTTGAACCCTTCATTAGCAGCACTGAACCCCTTTCATGTTGCCTGTATAGTACCAAAAAATTGATCAAACATCTCTGGATCTACTTTATGCTTTTAATTTAGCTGTTCAACAGCCATTAAGATTTGTCAATGTGAATTTTCTACACAATGATTACTACAAAAATATTGCATAAATGGAACGTCAGCTACAAGGCCTTGTAATGGCAGCATTTACCTTTTTGACAAATTTCATTAAGAAAATGCCTTTACACCCAAGTCTTTTTTGAATAGTGACATAACGTACTGCTCACTGACAAAACAGATGAGAATACAATGGATGACAGAACCACCCTCCCATTATACTTAACACCAGGGACCTATCATCGCAACAGATGTTAAAAGCTTTTGTGGCATTTTCCTGCTTTCTGCAGAGAAAACTTTCACTTAAAATAAATCCACTGGGCACCGGCAGAATTCAGCCTCTCGTTTTCACCCAACGTCATGGATGAAAAATTATCATATTAGATAGCAATCTTTCCCTTGCCTCTGAACAGCTGAAAAGATAGATAGCTAGGTACCCTTCCGTGCCCTTCACCTGCCAAGTATGGTTTTAGTGCATCTCCTGCATAGTTTCTGACACTACTAAATTGGACAGAACATTTTCACACACAACACCCGAGGAGTCAAGCTGAAGATTTATCTACTGCCTGCTGCACATACCAATAATGTGAGGCAGTGAAAAGCTAGGCAATGGATACTGTACTGTCGCACAATTCGGCAAATAGTGGTATAATTTGTGGCCTAGATCAACTGGTAAAAATATAAATGAACAGGTAGACGAATAGACGAACAAACAAATGAATAAATCAATAATCATTTTTATGAACAAACAAACAAATAAATAGACAGATATTTTAGTTATACAGTTTTGGCCCAAGGGGACGTGGTAATGGAGGTGGGGGCACCTGGATTTCTTGCAGCTGGAGGTGGTCTACATTAATGTTATGGGATTTTTAAATATAACTTCTGCCATTTGAGGTAAGGCAAAAGCTTTCTTTTTACCACATCAGGATTATAATAATTCAGAACTAACACGCATACCATCCTGGATGTACTCTAATGGCTGTTCATGGCACAAGGGGGGAAATGGTGACAATCTACAGAGTGGCACACAAAGAGGAGTTTATTAATGAAACAGAACAGAACACAAAGCAAAAACCAAAAAATAAAGGGACAAAACAGGAAATATAGGAATTAACTAAAAAGTAACCACAAAATAACACACTAGGGGACAGCAAAATACTGGGAGCTAGATTAACCACAGCTACACAAAGTAACTACAAGAGGGGGTAACTACAAGTAGGTTTTCTATCGTACCCAGCTTCTGATGAGCCACAACTGTTCTCAGGTAAATACCAGGAAAAAAATAAGGATTAAGAAGGAGCAGGTGTGAACCATAACAAAATCAACCAATCAAGGCACAGAACAACATGCAACAGGTGGAATAAATTACAAGCACAGGAACTAGGGATCATTGACAAATACTGAGAGAACAAACAGAACAGAATTAAATCAGGCACAGTACAAACAGGGTAGACCTTAAACAGGGACCCCAAGATAAACAATAACAGACACTAAGGAAACAGAAAACCAATAAATAGGTAAGGATGGCCTCCAGCCTACTTCAAACTCATGACCAGAGGGTTTCAGCATCTGAGGCTGTAAATTCAACCCGTTGAGCTACAGGGCAGCCTTGGGGAGCTGGGAAACACAACAGGGGCTGGTGAGCTACAAGACAAAGAGGGGGAAGCAAAAATGGTACAAGACACATAGGACAGGGCCGGACGGGCACTGATCCTGACATGGACTCCTTCCATGTGCCCTATGCTACCTGTGATGAGTTCCTGGTCCCACCAGGAACATGAGGTCCGGAGTTTGATAGATGGATGCAGCCCAGCTCAACTTTGGCATTCTACTCAGTAAGGCGAATAAATGTTTTTTTTTTGTTCTCATTAATTTAGCTGCTTTTCCATTTTAAAATCATTTCAAATACCTTTCTGTTTATTGACCAATTTCTATTAGTATTAAGAATTGAGCTTTGTATATTCAAACTCACACATTTTTTTATAATTATTCTAAGCCTGACTTGTAAAGTTAGTTCTTGGAAGAAAATAAACCTTAATGTACATAATACGGCAAGTATTAACAACAGATGATATAAACTAAAATACCAACAGTACACACCACAGGCAAACTCAGCTATTTCAAAGGCCAAGTTCAGGCAGCAAATATTTATATAACAATCATTTATGACTGTGATGAATAAACCCCACAATATTTATGAGTATTCTGTTATTTACAACTTGCCGTAGGTTCAGATTTAATGAATGATATGGCATAATGACAGATATACTAGGAAAAAAAATAATCATTCCACAATTTAGTACAGTATGTATTCCGTGCAACAGTCTTGCCTGAAAAAAATGCATCAGCATTTTTTTTTTTTAAATTAGATCAGAAATATAATAAATGTTTGCTTGTAAGAGACAAGCTTCGTTCAACAGAATGAATGACAGCGCGTCAGGAAAGCAAGGCTGAGTCAACATCCTGAGCTCACTCGATATATTAACTTATTCTCATTTATTCAGTCTCATACTCTGTCCACACCTTGTCCAAATGCAGCTGTAAAGGCATCTTTCATTAAGTCGCCAGTAATGGAATGTTTGAAGTCATTGGCTTTAAAGTTGGCCTTAGTAAGGCAGCATATTGCAAGTGGTTGGGAAGAAAATAAGGGGAGCAGAGAGCAGATTGAAGTATTTAAGGAACCTGCATCTTAGAAAGGCCACCAGTTTATAATCTTGAGTATGTTTTTCCTTGGGATCTAGTTGGAACCTCCACTATCAGTAATAAAGTTCAGATTTGAAAGGTCAGCAGGGTAGGACTAGGTGTCCAAAAGGTTGTGACAGAATGAAACTATCGCAGTTGAGCGAGGCACTTAAATCCAGCTGCTCCACGGGTACTGGCCGACCTGCTGTCTGTCTCTAAGCTGTCCTCACCCGCAGGTCATTTTGGACAATCCCATCTGCTAAATAAATGCAATGTAATGGCCACAGATTTAAATGACAAACAGTGCTACAACCTCCCTAATAAAAACTAAAGGATTTCTGAAGCACATTTTCCATCCACCCATCTACTAACAGCTTATCCTACTCAGGTCAGACGCCTAACCCTGGCAGCAACAGGAAATGAGGCAAGGATACATCCCAGGCAGAATACAGATCCATCACAGGACATATACACACTACAGGCAGTTCAGCACCAATTAGCCCAACCGCATCTTTAGATTGTACCTCCGCACATAAGTATACAATACATACAAACTGCACAAAGGACAGGGGAAGGACCCCCCCCCCACCAAGCTGCTAAATTGCCTTATATACATACAGTATTTCTCTTTTTTTCATACAAAGAACTGATGATTTCGACATAGCTTCAAAAACAGCTTTTCTGCCATATAAATCCCGGCTCACAACAGAACTTCTGTCAGACAATAAACAAGAGGAGAATGGTGATTACAGCCGTAGAGATGTTTTGAACTTAACACTCTAGGCTCAGTTTCCCAGTTCTGGTCCTGGAGCAGTTTGCGACGTACTTTGCAGATTTCCCTGCTCAAACACACGTACTAAACCTGGTGATTGGCTGGTGAGCTGAATAAGGTGCGTCTAAGCAGGGAAATTTATAGTATTAGGTGGTGCACGCACATGCGTAGTGTCGCGACTTCATCTGTCCCTTTCCAAATGTTGCTCGGGGGAAACACAGAAACACACAAAGGTTCCACATTTGCTGCATTTGTTCAGTACACATGTGTACCTAACAGAAAAACCCTTACTGAAAAAAATCAGGATGAATTACATGTATACACATAGGAACATGAGAGAACACTTTTAACTGTTCACATCATTCATCCATTCACAACTGAAATAAATAATGACAGTATTCAAACTTTGGAATTCTTCATTTTCCGTGTAGTCCATCCCACTATGACACATATACATGTGAGTGCAGCTTAAGAGCAGATCGCAGGGTCAGCCCTGGGGCATTTTCTTAAGTTCAAGGGCTTTGCTCGATGGCCCAAAGGTGATGTGTCTACTCTGTCGACCAGAGGATTTGGACCAGCAACCCAGTGATCAGTCACAAAGGCATAACCTGCAGAACCACGCTGTGCTCATGGCCGCTAACTCCTCATTAGCCTTCTCTTATAAGAAATACCTATAGATATCGTACTAAGGGCCTCACTGAATGAGAGAGGTTTCAAAGTATGGTAGCTATGAATACTGGTTAAAACAAGGCCTTGAGTAATGAGAGGACGAATTAAAGCAGAATAAAGTATTTACCAATTGACTAAAGCCACTGAAAGCAAACTCTGGGACATAAGGAGGATGAGCTAAATGTGACTGTACCTCCTCACTGTAGGGTTTGTCCCTCTCCTGCAGTTGGGTGAGAGACAGTGGAAATGGCCAGAGCCCAGGAAAACGCAAGCAAGAATCTGGGCAGAGCCCAGAGCAGAGACACTGGAGCATTGAGTTGCAGCTGGCTGCGTTGCAGCAACAGTGCCACCTGCAGGGCCTGGGGTTTAGCCTCATTAGCGCACGGTGTGTGGGAGGATTTCTGGCGCTGGAGTTCGCCACAGAGCCTGCTTGTGCCGAAGCTGCCAAGTCAAAGACAAGACAAGCTGGCACGCGGGACTGAACTGCCCTCAGCCTCACCGCAGCCTTCAGAATAGAAAGGATGAATCTTTTACAGTGTGATAATACATGTAGCTGCAGAGGGCATGGGAACAAAATAATAATAAAAGACATTTAAATAATACTGGGGCTGACACAGCGATCATTTATACGGCTACATGTTAGTCATCAAACATGAAGACATGATGTGTGAGTTCATCAGGGTTGCAGCTTTGGGATTGAGATTTTCAATTCGAGACAATGCACACGCATTCGCGTGTATGGAACTGTTTTATCACCTTGCAAATAATCCATTGGTTTGCAAACTCCCTCTACGCTTTTGATGTAGGTAATTTTAAGTTTATGGCGGAATAATATAGATTTGTCATAAGATTTCTTGCATGAGTCTGATAGCGCGAGTGTTACTCCAGTTGTGTGACTTGCCAGCCCGGGTTCAGCCCTGCTTGCCCGGCTGGCAGCCATTCTTATCTCTACTTCTGTTAATTGTTTGAATTAAAATTTGAGAGGTTAAACCACATAAAATGCAAAATTCCATCACAGGAGCAAGTAGCCTATATTGTAATTTAAAAAATCCACTCTATTAACTTGGAAACAAATTGCTCAAATAATCACGTTTTTTTGTCGGATTTCCGTGTAGAATTTCACTCGGGAAAAACTTTTCGCCACTTAAATTATTGTGTGCATGTGTTTAATAGATGTATAAATGGATTAGTAAGCGTATCCATTACAGCGCATTGGACAGAGTTTGATTAATTGCGCTGTACACTGCATGGGCTGTATGGGCCCTCCTCCTAAGCGGTCAACGTGGGGAATTAAATAAAGCATTCCTGAGAAAATCTCCTAGTGACATAACTCAGAGGTTTTGGGACGAGATTAGAATAACTCGGCAGCAATACAGTAACAGCATTCATTTTGACATTTTGAGTAAATTGTTAATACTTAATTAACGGCTGTTTACTTAGTTTTTCTACGCGCTGGTTTTTCGCTTGTCACAATACGTGAGCCAGACTTATATTACTTGTGAGTTATATAAAATGTATTTTTTAAAATCCTATTTTGCTATGATGATCCTCGTTAACAAAGGATAATTGCGCAAAACTGATATTTGGGGGATCTCGGAGTTAGTCCATTATCTCCCGTCGTTTTTTTTTTTTTTTTTTTTTTTAAACATTCTCTCGATAGTGTGAAAATGTTGAAGTTTGCGGCTTGTATTCTCTTCCTCTCCGTGGTTGACTCGAGGTTAATCCGAAAAAGGCAAACGCACTGCTCGGAGATCTGCGACCCCTCTACCTGTCCTCCGAGCCCGGAGTCATGCTATTACGGCGTCGCAAAGGACCACTGCGGCTGCTGCCGGGTCTGCGCGGCCGGGGAGGGCGACGTTTGCGGCGATCGCGGAGCCGGGATGTGCGGCGACGGCATGGTCTGCCGGTACCCTAAGAGCAGCAGGCGAAAGCACCGGGGATCCTGCGTGTGCAGGTCCGAGGAACCCGTGTGCGGAAGCGACTGGAGGACGTACCCCAGTGTCTGTCGCCTGAGAGCCGAAAACAGGAGGGCTGACCTGAAGGGGACCCCCCGGGTGATCCTGATCCAGCGGGGGAGCTGCGACTCCGGTGAGCCGTTCTCAGGTTGCACTGCAGTCCCCTCATACTAACGTAACTGCAAATATTGTACAATGTGTTCAACTTTTCAACTAAGGAATTTATACTCTTAATCACTTTATGCAGCTGCATTAAAAACAGGAGCATATCTATTTGAATGGAGAAAAGTTTTTAAAGTGGTAAGATGAGCCGTATTTTTGCATATGTCCGATGCATATGTCTGGTTGAAATAAGAAGCTGTTGTACTATATTACCTTGAATAATTCTTAACCGAAGTCGGTTTAAACGTGTTATAAACCCAGTAATTGATCCTTATAGGTATTGTTAAAATGCTTTGATATGATGAGATTGTTGTTTGTTTTTTCTTCTTGTTGTTAAAATTTTCATGTACCTTTGCCTAACGCGTGTCCACAGCATTTTTAGTATCATTCCCAGACATGTCAGTATCATCTGGGTGCCGTTATCAAAGTACCAAGGTTTATAGGAAACCTGGTTCAGTCTCTAGGCTGTTCGCGACCCTATGCAGCATAAGCAGTGGGAAGGTGGATGGCTTTGTGCTGAAGTTATGTGTACGTTCACAAACGTGAAGCTCACATAAAAATAGCCGAGGAGCAGTAAAAATAAATAAATAAATTTTAAAAACGCCCATAGAAGGCAGCCAGCATTTTAGAATACGTTTTATAATGTAAGCTTGTTTTATAACAGGGAAATGGCACAGGGAAAAAAAACTTGTAATCCTTATTGTTAAATATTATAATATTAACCAATAATTCATTAAAATGTCAAAACCAACCGCTAAATGTTTCTGTTCTGAAAGGGAAGGGATGGGTAAATACTTCATACCAACAGTGTAGTACTGTAGCCTTAACCTGTGTGTATTGGTTAAATCTTAAAGCAGGGATTCCTGGAGACAAAATGTGGTATTTGGAAGCTGCAGGATGCTCACCTATTTGTTTTACCTGGCAAATTGAAACTGAAAGTAGGTAGAGACCCTCTGTATGGTATAATAATATTCCAGTGTTTTAATAAGTAAGCAGTGACTAGGCCTTCACTGCGTCCACACTTTGCCGCTGCAGTAGCCCAGCTGCGGGTCTGTACTTGCTCACCCTGGAGAAAAATACCACTGCTTGAGGTGTAAATCTGTCGGTAACCTAATTTATTTCCCTTTTGGACTCTACTGTGCTTTTAACACTTTTGACTTTTATGGCAGTTTATAATCATTCATATAATGGGAATCTAAAGACAGTAATTCTTAGTTTCAAAATACTCTTCTAGAAGACAGTCTGTTAACACCTAGCAGAACCTCTTTCATAATATTTTTTGTTAAATATAGTGTATTTTAAGATGTAAGTACATAATGCATCCATCTTCCAATGATCTATCATGCAGAGTGGGGGTCCTGAAGTCTGCCCCACAGGGCACGAGGCAGGGAAACACTCTGGGCTGGAAGCCATTCCGTCACAGGCACACAAAATGGGCAATTTGCCGTTAGTAGTTATTCTAACTGAATGTCCTTGGACTGTGGGAAACCTACACAACGTTGGGAGGGCACGCAAACTCTACACACAAGGTGCCGGTGGGATTTGAACCAGCAACTCATGAGGAGTGAGTTATCAGTGCCAGGCACTATGCTACCCAGTAACAAAATCCAATAAAAAAGTCACTTACGAATCAAATCAGTATTTCCATTTCTTTTTTCAGATAAACTGGAAGCACAGATTTAAAAAATCCTTTGGCTCAAGCATAGAGTTTCTCGTCTAGTCACTTCCCAGTAATAACAGACTCATAAAAAAACTACCAGCACTACATTTGACATTCAGTCAATTTTGGTTTGCTGAAATTATTTATGATAGATATGCATCACCTACAGTAACATCTGGCTTTTTCTAGGTAAAAACGTTCGAGATAATTTCCTCTGCATGTTGCTGGTTTGTGCTCACAGACTCTCTGAGACTCTGCACGCGGGGGCAGGGAGGCAATCAAGTCCTCGAGTAACGTAACATTATTCCTTTCTGCTTGAAATGAAACTGCATCACGCACACTAGAGACACATATACACAATGCTTGCTTCTGTTGTGTCTCTCAGGTTATTTGTTAGTGGCCCTTAACTTTCAACAAATACGGCTCACCTACATTAATGTCTTTTGCCTTTTTCCTTTCCTGTGGGTGAGTGTGATCTGGCCCCCCAGCTAGAGCAGGGCTGCTCGACTCATTCCAAGCGGGAGCCACACATCTTTTTTTCCTCATGTCTAAGAAAGACAGAATTTGTGTTGGAGACCAGAGAGCAGGAAAGTCCATGCCAGCCGGCGTGAGCCTGAGGACACTTGCGTTTTTGGGTCGCTAATTATGATCGTCTGTTAACAGCCAAAAGAGTAAGACAGATCAGAATAACTGACGTATTATACAAGCCTGATAATCTAAATGATCATTCATACTTATTTTCCTTTTAATTAGCTGCAGGTGCATAACCAAACAAAGGACCAGTAAAAAAGTACCTGGACAGCCAGGTCCAGTACTGAGATAGACTAGTGACCAAACCTAGTATAAAATATGGCTTCTATTGTTTTGTCAGACCCCAAAAACCTGTTTGGTTATAGCAGTGTTTCCCCATCCGGTCCTCGTAGACCCACAGACAGTCCACATCTTTGCTCCCTCCCAGCTCCCATGGACTGTCTGTGGGTCCCCAAGGACCGGATGGGGAAACACTGGGTTGATAAGTAACTATTATACTACCTTGTACTACCCCCCCATAGATGAAGATGGATGGATGCCCAGAGAGTTTTGAATGCTATACATAAACCCATTTCATACTTGACACTGGATATGATGAGAAGTTTATCAATTTTTACAGAAGTCATGCAAATATATATTTTTTTCACAAAGCATTTATTTGCATAAAATGGAAAAAAAATTATGCTAATGCATTATCACAAATCCCTCCGTTTGTTTAAGTTCTATTAAGTTTTTAATTCTGGAACAATAAAATACAGGATAAAGGCCTTGATCTATATCAGCACCGACTAGTAGGTTGGTGTTATGCTTTATTTAAACTCCATCATTTACAGGAAATTCCCTAGAAAGGCTAAAAGGTTCAAAACTTCTAAACTTGAGCAGAGTGAATTGCAACCTGCATAATTACAGTGATTATAGCAGTTGACATTCAGTCATTAGAGACCTCAGCCTTTTCATTCATCGAAATGTTTTTATCTTGACGCGTGAAGGGAGACTCCTCGTAGCTTCCAGAAATGCAGGTCTTTACATAACTTAATAGCCGCATTGTGGCTGAACATCATTACATTCACAATATGCTTGGCAGCACATTCTGGCAGAAAAAGCGATTAAATAATCTACAGTAAGGTTAATACAGTATTGCAGTGCTCTACGATGTCATCGCACAGGGCCGTGTTTTTAAGTGTGCATCATTAATCTGCTTTTCCTGAATCTCAGTAACATTATGAAGCAGATGCATTAAATGTGAAGTCTGAACAACAAAAATTACAAGGAAAACAGAAACGGCTGTGATTTGTCTTTGGACCTTTTGCTTTACAGAGTTTGTGGACGGAAGCTGCACAGATTGTGTTGCTTGTTTGCTGAGTCACACGTACGGTATTCGTCACTCCCGACCGAGCCCCCAGAGATTTCAAATAAACCACCTGCCAATAAAGTCCATATGTTTTAACATTAACCTGTGCGACCCATTATCATGTGATTTCTAGTAGGTAGTAAAAGACAGGAGAGAAAAAAAGCCATTTAGAGAAAATTAAGGGGCTCGGCTTTGACAAATAGCCTCTTTACAGCTCCACGGTTCCCAGTTCAATGAGAAGCATCAGTCATTCCTCAGTATTAATTTCAGCAACATTGACTGACAGCCCACATGGTCATTTGTGTCCAGTCATACAAAGGGGCAGGAAGTCTTAAAAAATGTAATACATATAAAAGAAGTACAATTTCAATAGCTTATATAGGTTATAAAATATAGTGTTACAGACTCTTCTTGTTTTATGTGACGGCATAATTATAATATGGTTTTATCCACAACTGTGTTGCACATCCAGAAATTGTTTAGCAATAAATTCATTTTTGTGTTGTTATATCTGCTGTACTAGTATTGAACATTTCTCTCTTGTCAAAGCATACCTATTACTGAAAGCAGCTCTGCTTATGATTATAGAGTGTAGTGCCATAGCAATAAGAAATTATATTCAAACAATCTTAGAAGTATTGCTAGTCCTAGACAATATGTGTGTGTGTGTCTATAT
>JAABNY020000039.1:15005639-15030354 GCA_015164015.2 Brevimyrus niger
TGTGTGTGTGTGTGTGTGTGTGTGTGTGTGTGTGTGTGTGTGTGTGTGTGTGTGTGTGTGTGTGTGTGTGCGTGTATATGTATGGATTTCTCCATGTATGGGAATAATACTACTTGTCCATACCATGAGTGTGTGTGCTGTGATAAACTGGTATCACCTCCAAAATTTTGCACCTGCTTTGTATCTTACACTTTCCCGAACAGGCTTCCTGAACAGGATAAGGGGTTTGAGGGCGGCTAGGTATTTTTATAGGTGTCAGTAAATTTGCATGTCTTTTTTATGTTGTGATTTTTTTTTTTAGCAATTAAAATAACGCAGAAAATAGTGCAGAACCCTCAACATTTTCTTTCTGCAAAAAATGCAACTCATTTTTCAAAGCTGTATCCAAAAAAGCAAATCTAGTGCGATGTGCCAGCAATCGGCCTAAGTTGAAAGGCTGGGGAATCAGGCCTGGCAGCTCACCGGGCTTCTCCGCAGCAGGACTCCTTCTGGCTTTTTGTTCACCCCAAAAGGACTCGCAATGCCGAGTTAACTGGCTTTGGAAGCGACTCATTTACAGGGACAGTTACTCACAAACCCCCGGAGTTCTCAAGGCCGCTGATGAGTCTCTGCGCCCCCAACCCACACAGGCCTCATTTCCAATCATTTTCCTCCGGCTTCCAGGACGAGGAAGGACGCGGCGCCGTTCAGGAAGCCTCAGTGGCTTCACTGTAATTTCTTTTCACTTAATTCAGTGAGACCGGCGGCTCCCGAAGCCACTGCGTTACGAAGCCGTGAGCAACAGGCGAACTAATCCTGTCATAATCCAGAGCTCTGAGCAGCACTCGGAGGTGACTGGATAGATGTTTCTCCTATATTTCCCAAGTACACTTTCATAGCTGGGGTTCAATCTTGTGTTTCGCTCCAAAGCTAAAACACCGCAGAGACTCACACTAAGAGTAACTTTCTCCCTTGACCCCCTTCATCCCCCGACATCCTCCGGTTCTGTTCACATCTGGGTCTCCGATAAACACTCAGTCCGGTCCAAAGGCGTATTTCCGGCCACAGTTTCTTTCACCGGGTGAAGCGGAGAAGTCATCCACGTGAAACGGAACGCGAGTGGGGAAGAAGGACCGCGTATCGCAGGGAACGACTGAACCGCTGCCACCGTTCTGTGATCCACAGCTCCGGCATCAAGGACCGGGACGTGATCGTCAGCATCAACAGTGAGCCCATCCACACCACAGAGGACGTCAGTCAGGCCGTCCAGTCCAGCGAATCGCTTTCTGTGGTGGTGCGTCGGCTGGACAAGGAGGTGATTCTCACAGTGATCCCTGAGGAAATAGACTAGAAATGACTCTAACCAGGTATCCAATAAAATGTACCACCAATCTCTATCACACCTGCCACGCCATAACAATAAAACCCTCACAGCACCATTCATAGTGGGAAGCAGAGCCAATCCATAATGCTCATTATGAGATACAAAGGTTTTCCTAAGCATATGCATTCTCAAGAAGTTCTACTTTGGTCACTTTTGACCAGAACTTTATTCAAAATATAAGTTCTATGTACCTGAATGCCTTTTTGTCCTGATATACACACACGAAAAAAAAAAACACAGAAGCAGAAAACATTTAACTAAATGGTGGTGCCCAAAAACAAACTTTTAAAAATATAATTTAAATATTCTTACTGAATAAGAATAAAAGCACTTGGTTGTAAAGGAGAATGTGAGTAGCTGAGATATTAAAAAAATGGATCACAGACCTTTAAGAGATCTTATGTTCTGTCATTAAACAAATACATCATGTTGAGGCTGGGCAAATTCTACACCTCCCATATCATCAAATAAGTAAAGATAATTTAAAACACATGGGGGTTTTGCCTCCAGGACCCTCACACAACTGGGTAACAGCAAATCTAATGTTTTTAAAACACACAAGTTCTAAAAGGAAGGCAGGACACAAGTATCTAATCTCAGAGCCCCCAGGAGCACCCTTTAATATAATAATCACAAAGCCCACGCAGTGAACATTGAACTTTTACATATATTTGTTTATTCACACCAACAGTGTCACATGTGACTGTATAAGCCCATGGAGTGCAGCACGTTTCAAACAAACCTTATAAAAAGAGAAAGAACACTGCTTCACATGCAGTACCATGCTGCCTCACACATACTCAGATTCAGCCAAAACAAAAGAATACGTTACATCAAATCAAACCAGCTGGGTAAAGTTTCATTGTTCTAAAAAGCAATTCTGTGGTATACCAAAAATCCGGGGGGGTCCTTACCACATTGTATATGACCTGTTTATAATTAGTGGCAGGAGAATTTTATAGCATATGATTACTGTACAAATATCTTACAAAAAGAAATTTGTTGTGTAGACGTTGGGACAGTAAATAAACAACAATATTCCTTTATTCCTCTTACAGTTTAAAGGTGATTAAAGGACAAAATTTAAGTACAGTGTCTACCATGGGGGTTAAGATTTCATTTAGATCATTAAATAGAATTTTTAAATGATACAGACCAACAAATATCTAAGTACATTTACAGCCCAAAAAGCTGATTATGAAAACTACAATTCACTGCACATTAAATTTACAGAATAACCAAAGACATCAGCTTCCTTTCCTCATCTTTCTTTGGTGGTTTCAAAGATACTTGCTGCTGTCATATATGGAACACACACTGATAAAATTATAAATACAATATGGAATTAAATGTACAAGTAAATTTCTCCATACAACCGGGATAAGAATGATATCACCAACAGGTAAAGTATGAGCAGACATTTAGAATAGCAAAAACCATCTCAAAACCAGTGTGCACGTCAGACGCCCTTGTGAGCCCTTTTCCTTTGGTCAGTGTGGTTGGCACAAACATGACAATGCATTTTTCAGTTGTATGGTCTGCTTCTCTGGAAAGCCAGTCATCAAACAAGAGTGTGCTTCTGCATTCTGTCGGAGCACCTAAGAGACAAACTTCTCTGTGTGGCTGAAAATTCAAAGCAGAATATCAGAATCTGCCCTAATTCGGTTCAGAGTATCGGTTCATGTTCCTTATCAATCGATGCATTTCTCATATCTGACCCCACTGCATACCAGTCCAGGAACACGACATATTACTGTCCACGTGTCACCGGGAGCGTCCCAGAATGCACTGGATCATAACACACCTAACCCACCGACGCTACATATCGAACAAAATGAAATGACCGATTTTAACTTAAGTGAACGGTGCCTGTAAACAACACTCCGTCACTCGCCTCCGGGACTCTCTCTCAGTAGAAAGTGCACCAGTTGCTACCATCGCTGGGCATTAGTCCCCCGGTGATGAGCAGAATCAAGTCCACAAACCACCAGATGCCCAGCCCTCCCAGGGTGAGCAGTTTGCCCACAGCCGTGCCGGTGTGGCCGAGGCAGAAGCGGTCCACGCCGAAACAGCCGAGGAAGAACGAGTACAGCAGGGTGGTGATGAAGTAGTGTCCTGTGTACCTGAAACAGCAGGGGAATCCCATGAGGAATGAGAGCAACTTAAGAAGGACAAGATCGATGCAGCACGGAGATGCACACTGACACATCGCAGTCGGCAGCGCAGGGCAGGTCAACTGAGACACAATCCTTAACAGATATAGCAGCGGTGCTTTGCTAACATAAACCTCAAAGAGAGCATAGGTCTCTCTTTTTTCCAGAAAGTTACCATCTAAAATATCTTTTCTAACTTGTACTGAATGTGTATGGAAAGTGGATAGAAAATTTAGCGCGTAACATTTCCTTGGAACGGTTCAATATCAGTGCCTTCCATGTGCACCTCAGACTGTCTGTAGATAATAGCGTTCCTAGGAATCCCAGGTGCTGATGAAGAGATAAGCAGACCGCTCACTGGGAGCCATATTAAAACAGCCGACTATAGACTGTGTCCTACATAGTAAGGGATGGAAACAGAACATTAGAGTGCCAGGCTTGAAATAATGAAAATCTTCTTTTTACTGCTTCTAACAGAAAGTCTGTTGTGAAACTTGACTATGAACAAGATGCAGTACTGAAACTTACTGAATGTTGCATTGGATTTCTAAAACCCAAATATGCATTTACAAATCACTTTTATTTAACACTTCAAAAATCAGCAATTGACAACGCAAACACGTTAAAAATTTAAGACAAAAACATACATGTAAAACACCAGCAATAACCCAAAAATAATGGCACTTATAATCTACCACAGCAGAGCCCAGCCCTGCTCCTGGAGATGTGCCACCCTGTAGAGTATAGCTGCAGCCCTAATTTAACACACCTGATACAGATAATCAGGCCCTTCAGTAGCACCTCACTAGTCGAGCCAGTTACATATGTGCGTAATTAGGGCTGTAGCTAAGCACTGCAGGGTGGCAGATATGCAGAAGCACGAATAAGCTGCCCTGATGTTCCACTTAATAAACTTTCCAAAACAAAAAGGACTTATGCCACTGGCCTTATTAAAGACACTGACAGCAATCATGCACCAATTTCCAAACATTGTAAAATAATGCAACTCTCAACAGATGTTGATTGTGTGCTTACATCGTTGCTTACTGAGCATTTCTCTGACATTAAAGCAGCTGTAAGCTGAATCCTATATTACTGCTATATATAGCAAAATCTCTCTGCACCTTACTAAACCGCTGCACCCCCCACTAGCCCAGAAAACCTCTGTTTCTTTAATAACTGAATTACATTGGTAAGATTCACAATTCACAGCCAGTTAGTTTCAGTTTTAATGTTCCATTATTTTTTAACTCCAGATGCAATTATTCTAACAGTAGCCCACACAAGAAAGCTCAGTCTCTGTGCTTTTTAATGAGCCCCACTGAATGACTTCAAATGAATCCTGGGAAAGTCCACAGGCACCAGGAGCAAAACCATAATTTATTTAGAAATATTGCCCCCTGGTGGCAAAAGAATATTTTACAGAAAAGATTTGGCTCAAATTGGCTAGGCTCTATCAAACATTATAGGTCAAGATTTTAATTCATCCCATAGATAAATTTACAGATATTTAATGAAATGTAAATGAATTGGATAAGAAACAACAATTACTATTGACACACTGAAGACAACATGACTGCTGGGAGGCTGGGATTCCCCCCCTCCCCCCCTCCTCAGGCTCAGTAGCTACTATTTAACTAGCCGGCAACTTTGCATGAAACAACCATGTTATTTGTAAAAAAAAGAGTGATACATTTGACGTACTTAATGCAAGGCTCATTCCCTCTCAAAAACTCTCGGGATCCAGCGCACTCAATACCCTCCAGAGCGGTGCACATCACTCGAGTGTGGTTCACATCTTTATACGCCTGGCCTCCAAACTGCAATGAAAACAAACATCACAATAAATACAATTATTGTGGTGCACAGTGGGCCCTTATGAACTGATGATGTTGGGGGGGGGGGGTGTGAAATATGTCAGTAAGGAGCATGTGCTTAGTGTTGACAGTTATAACGCAGATCTAATACATGGATTTTGCCTGTAAGATACAGGACAAAGATATGCAACCCTTTTACAACAAATATGCTTTTAAAAGCATGTCCGTGCAGATGAAATACCCCACCACATCACTGCAAATTTGTTATATATCAAACATATTTCTACTGCCTATCATCCCAAGAGGTCCACTTAGTATGCCATTACATTATATTAGCAGACATTTCTGTCCAAAGCAACATGAAAGTAAGGGCCAGACTGCAGTCAGACAATCCCTGAAGCAATTGTGTTTCAGGATTTTGTTCAAAGGTCCAATGATGAAATCACTCTACCAGAGTGCCCTAACCGGCAGAACCGCACACTGCCCCGAATCTCGAGTTATTCACCTGACCCCCTCCCCCACAGATAAAGAGGACACCTGTCAGACTGCTGTTCATTGATTTCAGTTCTACCATTCAACGCCACCACCCCTCGGAAGCTGACTCTGCTGGAACTTCAACACCTTCCTTTGCAATTGGATCCCGAACTTCCTGACAGAAAGACGCCAGACGGTCGACATGGGTAGGACCATTTCCAGCAGCTTAACACTGGGCCCTGGCGACCCCCCGCGCTCTGTGCTCAGCCTACTTCCGTTCACGCCGCTGACTCACGACTACCGCAAGAGGCACAGCTCAAACCGCGTTGTCAAGTTTGCTGACAACACAACAGCGGTGGGTCTCATCCGCATCGCCGATGAGGCAGTGCAGAGTGGAGGTAGAGCAGCTACACCAGTCTGCCATCTGTCCCTTAGTGTGGAGAAAACAAAAGAGAGAACTGATGACCCACTTATTTGCTTCAGGACGACCCAAACTGTCCACTATCCACTGCACATTGAGGGTTCCACAGCAGAGAGGGTCCTGAGCAGCATATTGCCTGATGTACATCTGGAAGAAGACCTCACCTGGCCCCTTGACACCACCTCATCGGCCAAGGGAGTGCAGCAGTCTCCCTGCTTCCTCCTCACCACATTCTACAAGGGCACCTGGGAGAGGGCCTCGGCCAGCTGCATCACTGTCTGGTACATCTTCCTCAAACCCTGCATCCACAACACCTCTCCCTTCCCATAGACTCTGCCACCCTTACATCTGTCAGAAGCTACCAGAACAACCAACCCAGCTCACCAAGCCTTTGTAACAGCTTCTTCCCTGAAGCTGTCAGGACCCGCAATTCCTTGCTGGCCCCCCTCACCACCCTACTATTAGCTTAAAGCATTCCATCACAGATGTGCAACTGTATTTATGGTTTACGACACACTTATTTAATCACACATTTGGTAAACATCAATTTCTACATTTTGGGTTTGAAATTAAATTTTTTAATGTATTTTGTGTTGCCACACTATGTGCAGTCTGTAGTCTTAAGTTGAACCCCCTGTTTCGTGAATTGTGCCATGTGTAACTCTATATATCCATGGACATGTACCCCCCTTTCTGGCTGTATTTGGCACAAAGGACCTGAAGGGAACATCACCTCATACCACTGTGCACATCTGTATGTAAAAAAGCAAAATAAATTTGAAATAAAATATGGCAAAAAATAGCTATAAAACATTCTAAGTGTCGTAATTATTTCTGAACCATACTACTGGTGTTCACTTCAGTATTATACATAACGAGTGCTGCGGTTAAACGCATTCAAATACCAGTAAGGTTTGGATAAAAATCACTTGCCTTCACACAACCGTGACCCAGTCCCTGGAATGCCGTAGAGTTGCCCAGGTGGTCCATAGGCTCAAGACATTCTACGAACTCATCTGGTCTGTTCACAAACAGTAGATACCGCGCATTATTACATACACATAAATCTGAAAATCAAGAATACATTCATACTCGTCGATGCTATCTAATTGTGTGGTAGTGATCGTATCAAATTAGTCGAGCAATAATTAAATGTGGTTACTGGAAATTGTATTAATGGGGGAAGAAAACACTTACAAGTAGCTACAAAGAACAACTGGCGACGGAGGGTTATACACGAGGGAGTCGTTCCCTACTGATACGGCAAGTGTCACGTTAAGCGGCTCATCGATGGCACTCGTCACCAACCGATTTTCAGGCGTAATGGACGCGTTTTGAGACTGGATACCTTCCAAACATTGCAATAGCAATACCGTCAGAAGTAAGAGCACCTGTCCACACAGCAAAACGTAGCTCACCGAAACCCGAAACATATTTTCTTCAAATGAATGACTATACTAGTAAAGCTAGTAACATCCAATGACTATTCATGGTGTACAGCAAGCAGCTAATAAATACCAATGCGGGTCTATTATGTGCATATATTTTCTTTGGCTACCTAAATAAACGAAAATTCAGGCACTTATAACGATCGGATACTGCAGCAGCTAAATATTAGAATTTAGCAACGCGAGTGATACATTTGCCTAGGACATATGTAAACCAAACCAAAACATTATCCGAGACGGATTGTACTCCAACGTCTTCCGTGTTCTACCGTGAACCGGATATGACGATTGAACTGTCCGGCGTCACGTACCGGAATCTCCTGAACAGTGTCGCTGAGAGATTTAATTTAAACATAGAGGACACCTGTCAGTTTTGTAAATTATCAAAGGAGACCATTGTTCATCTTTTCTTTCATTGTTTATACTCTAAATTATTTTGAATAAACATGTCTAATTTCTTGACGAGAGCTTTTGAGATGTTGATTAAAATAGATTTATATGATGTAATGCTTTATTTTACAAGGGATACTCTAAACAGAATTGTATGTTTTATAACACAGCTGTTTCTTATACTTGGAAAATTCCATATCCACAAAAGAAAATGGTCTAATGCTAAGCCAAAATCTTTTCTATTTAATAAGGAGATTAAACAATACACCACCACTTTAAGTTATATTAAAAACAAAAAAGCTATGAGATCACACGAATTACTATGTTTTTATAAACTTGTGTAATTACCCCTTGAGGCATTCTTAATTGTTAGATGTGGCTATTACATATTGTATTTCATACGTCTGGTATTTAAAATGATTGTATATTGTCTGTTTTATGTATGTAAAATTTTTGCAAAAAAAAAAAAAAAGACCAACAGTGTCGCTGCTGCACACCATTCATTTACATTTACGTTATCATTTGGTTTTGCTGTGCGGTGTTGTATTTCATCTTGCAGTTTGTTTTATTGTCCTTTTCCTTCGCTCCATGAAGGACGTTAGAGAATTAAATGCGTCTTTTAACATGTTATATAACAACAATAATAATTATTATTATTAGTATTAGTTGTATTCTTTTTATTATTTTTATTATTATTACGAGGTAGTATGTAATAGTAGCAGCTGCAGGGGGCGTTGGAGGAGAAGATTCAAAAGGCCCAGCACTTTATAGGGGCAAAATGTACGCATATTGTGATGCAAATAGTACATTTAATAAGCTAGTGTACTTGTATTAGCATTTTTATTTGCATTAAGCATATATGCTCTCATCTGGGACATTTTCACAATGGTTATTAAAGTTTATAATAATTATCAATATTACAGTTATATTTGGAAAGTATTGCCTAATCATCACCCAAAGCACTTTGTACCAGTGTGTCAGTGTGACTACATCATAATCACTCTGTATCCAGCCAGCACATTTCACACTTTACCATCATCCATCCATTTTCTATAGCCGCTCGTCTTATTCAGGTTCCAGAGCCTATCCCAGGACCGTTGGGCACAAGGCAGGGAATAACCAGGACCAACCACTGCCAGCCCACTGCAGGGCACACACACTATTCACACCTATGGAGAATCTGGCAACTCTAATTCACCTTGGCATGTTTTTGAAATGTGGGTGGAGAGCAGAGAACCTAGAGGAAGCCCCATGATGACACAGGGAGAACGTACACGCTCCCATTTATCTATTTAACTAACTAAATACCTTTTCTAAATTTAGACCAAAAACATTGGACCTTAAGTTACACTATCAAAAGATTCATTGGTATTTAAAAACTGCTTTATGTGATCAAGCATTGCATTTACTGTACAAAGGTATACTCCATAATTTTCTGTGCAATTGCTTCACAAGTATTGTAAATTAGTGCAAAACTCTTTCTATTTATTTGTCCACACATCCATTAAAAATAAAACCTTCATTTATTTTTTAACCAATGTGATGATAGTCTTAATAGGCTGATGGTAACAAAAAATAAAACATGGGGAAATAAATTTAACAATTGAATAAGCATTTCCCTTGTAATAAAATATAAAATGCTTAACAATGCCTGATATTCCTTCAATATTACAGTTTCTTTTGGCAGATTGTTCATTAAATAATGTCTTAATCCTTGGGCTCCCCTTATGACTAAATATAGCAACATTGAAAACATTCAAAGCTAGAGTAAGAAAAGACAAATAAAACAATGTAGCCAGATTTCAACACTCTACAGCTCTCCTATTCTGCTATTTTAAGCAAATGAGTTCAATAACAAAATCAGAAAAGCTTGACAAAACAAAAGACAGGCAAATTCCCATTCGAGGACATCTGACAATACTTGACACACTTTAAGTTAGCCAGACGTCCTTTTCTCTCTACTGAACCCACTGTCAACCCAAGTGCAAAGGTGATGCAATCACCGAAAACTTGGTATAGCAAGAATAAAACAATCTATGCGAATATCGACTAAAAAATAAAAAACCATTAAAAGTAAAAGAAAACAAAAGTACAAAAAATATTAAGTACTTTCTTCACAGAAGATTAGAGTAAAAATAGGAGATACTGTTCCATAGAATGTAATGAGAATAAACAAATACAATTTAGGAATATTCACAAGTTTATACCTCCTCCTCAATCCTTCCTTCAAGTACCTTTCCAGCGTCCTTGTTAAGGGTATAAGTAGTAAGCCCAGAATGTACCATTTTCCATATTTTTCTATGTCATCACTACCAGCCTTCACTGACATGGGAGCGTGTCCAGGCACAACAGGAAAACAAGACTAAGCCATGGTGAAAACACAGTGAGACTCCGAGACCGATGCAGGTTTTATTTTGTCCTGCCTTTGCCACAGTCTATACATCAGTGGTGCGTATGCCGTCGTCATCAATGTTAAAGGGGAAAACTTTGTCAGTGTTAGCCTGTGGCTGGGATCTGTGGCGCCGGCGGGATCCCGCTGGGTCCGGGTCCTTCTCAGGCCCCGCTGGCAGGGGGGGCAGGGAGCTGAAGACCGTTTCTCCTTCCTCCACCGCGAGCAGCTCAGAACTCGCGCTGTTCACCGGGGTCCACGGCTGCCAGGATGGGGCCACTGAGCAGGATTTGGTGAGAGGGGCCTTCCTCTCCTCAGCACCCGCGTGTCTCCTGCGAGGCCCAGAACTCGGGGGCTTGTTGCCACGATGCCAAGAGGTGGACCGGCTAAATCCAGGTCCCTGAGGGAAAGAAGGTACCCAGATGAAGCCCAATAAAAAATAACTGCTATAAATGCACAAATTAATGAATAAATTACACTAAGACCCCGGCACCACATTATCTAAAGCATCCGTACACTCCTTTATTGTTAGATATTATATTTAACAGATTTATAGAGGACATTTAAAGGAATGGGTTAAAATTTGAGTGTAACCTGTAAAAGATATCTCCTACACTTTCAGACTCTGCAATTCTTTAACACTACTGCTCAAGTTAATAAATGTGAATAAAACTAGGATTCTCTCAATATTGAACTTAGTATCATTTACATCAAATCCATCCTGAAATAATAATACATAATAACCTGGCAAAGGGTCACTGGAGTCACGCTTTACCTTAACAGGGCTTCGCAGCTCTTGGATTTTGCTAGAGATTGCCTTGATCCAGGCATGCATATCCTCCGGAGTGTCCGTCTGAAACACACACAGGCGTATTTACCGTTCATGTGCCAAATCCAGGCTGCGGCCACTTTGCAGCACGAAGCATATAAATGGCTCAAAATGGAATAGCAGGTAATGGTAAACCAGCTGGGAATGCTGTAGTGCCCGTAAAAAATCTAATCAATCTAGCAAAGAGACCCAGCTGCACAAATCGTTTATGTTATGTAATGTTTTGTTAGCACATCAGATGAGAGAATCTATAAATTTATATCTAAACAAGTGTCACTAAAGGGACGGATTTCAAACTGAAGTGGTGACTTGAGCCTCATCACCACCCACAGCTGCAGAAGTAGCTTCCAGGGATGCAGTAGCAGCTACTGATGGCTAGGTGGCGATAAAGGATTAACACAACAAGATTCTCTACAAGACTTCTCTATAGTCTGACAGAACTAATGAAAATTGGAGATTTTTTTAATGTTCTTTCGATGTGTTTCTCCATTCATTCACTATGTAAAACTCACCACGTATCACACACTATATAAGGACCTTTAACTAATCACACTCTCCAGGGAACGCTCAGCATGTCATTTTTATTCCGCTATTTTTCTTATTGAGAAAGAAAAACATGCAGGTTATCTGATTAAAAAAAAAAAACATCAGTAGCATCACACATGGGTGATAAAGCATTTAGAAAAAAATTCATTCAGTCCTGTCGTAAACACAGATGGAAGGAAGCTCAGCGATGTAAACAGGACCTGGAGAGCATGAGCACCCTGCGGACCGTGAGCATAAACACAGGTGCAGGGCAGGACGGATGCCTCGCAGGGGAATGGTGTGGCTGCTCAAGGCAGACGCAGCCCCCGCTTTTCATGCCCTGCCTTACTTATTGACAGGAGAGAGGGAGGGGCCCATCTATTCACAAAACGACCTTTCATATTTGCCTGTGTTGATCAATGACCAAACCGCATCAGTATGTAGATACCACATTCTGTCAAAAGTTTCTTTCCACTGAGAACTGTGGTTTTTTTACAGCATGGGAACAATGTTTACTGTATCTAGCTAGTATGCAATCTTGTCAGATCAGTTTTACCCAGTGAAAGAATAAAAGCAACACATATATATCACAAAATATAACTTTAAAATATGAGAGAGATACAGAGACACTGAATTTATTCCCCTGTCATAATCAGACTACTGCAGACAGTAATTTTTTTCCTACATCTAAAGTGCAATTTCCAACATACGGAAAAGAGGGCAGCAGAGATTACAGAATGAAAAGATGTGTGGCATTTGTACCACAAAAACATTTCACAAAGTGAGAATAAAAGTAAAGTACAACATTCATAGCATATTCTTTCATGTTAATGATTTACCCAATAAAGAGAAACATGTACAGATTTACCTGTATGTAGAAGATTCTAGCACTTGTGATAATTTCAAACAGGTTATCTCGCATTAGCAGCTCCCTAAAAAAACATAATAGTAAAAATTGTTAATAAAAGAATTACCCATGTGCATCCAACTTGCTTACAATACAATAAAGTGCAGAGACTGCAAGGTGTATCAGACATTTTCTTACCCTGATTTGACAAAACATTCATGGACATCTTGGATGTCCTTCAAAGGAATGGCTCTAAGAGGCTCTTTGTCCTGTCAGACACAAATATATTGACACTCATATTTCATTTTAATAATTTGATTAGAAAAAATTCTTCCTATTTTATCTAAGCAATATCCAGTTGTATGCTGGCTTAAATTGTGGTTTATAAATATGCATACAGGAAAAATCTTTACAAATACAAAACACAAAAAAAAACAAATATGCACAAAATAGCTGGATATATCTTTTTGCACTACTGCAATAGACAAGAAGAAAGTGTAACAACAAGGAGATAAAGCAAGGCTCATTAACCGCCCCAGCACTGAGATTTGTGACGAGGGACTTCACAGTACAGAGTGGGTGATGGGGGTCTTTTCAAAAAGCCAGTTGCATAGGTGGAAAGATGTAAAAGGTTTCACTGGCTGGATTTTCATCAGTGCATCTGCCTTTAACTTTAACCCTGAGGTTTGAACAATGCAATTTAATTTTGTGAAATGCATTGTGAAGTACTAACTGCAATGAGAAGTTTGCCACTGTGGCAGCTTGAAGAGATAATCGCTCGATCTTGCAGTTATGGTTTCTCAAGATCGTTAGGAACAACGTTGCAACAAGTGTGTCAAAACTAAATCAAAACCACAATTCAAATGCAGCAACGTTTGCTGTCACATCCTTCCTGCAGAACTACACAGATTGTCGTTTCAATAAAGGGAATGGCAGAAAATGCCAATGTCCGAAGTTTACCGTTATACACGTCCATAATGTTTTTTATGTCTATGTGAGGCCACAAAATTCTTCAAGAGACACGTGTGACATGGAAATGTTTCTGCTGGGATACCAAAGTACTGTACAATGCTGACTCTTGGGAGCACTGTGTTGTTAGTTAGTAGTGACCTATGCAGGACTCTCACCGTGTCACACTTGTAATAACTGACAAAACTATCATCCAGAGTGAAGAACCTTCGCTTCCAGCTCTTCCTCTGAAAGAATAACAAAGCATCACATTATAATATCTGACGTGGAAAAAATAACATCGTCTAAAATGTAAAAAAACACTCTGCTTTTTTGCGTGACTTTCCTCTTGGGTTTTAGCACGTGGTTGGCAGGGCAGCTGTCGCACACTCACCACATTCCCCTGTTTGACGCAAAAGCCCCATCTCACGACACCTGGCTTGGTGACAGCCACCGAGCTTGGTAGTCCCCGGACATGGGTACGAAGGCTGGCGTCACTGGGGTCATTGTCCTCTCCTTCATTCTGCAGACACAGCAACTCTGTCACATACAAACATTAAACTCACACCCAAATAGACGATCCCCAAGAACAAAGATGCACACGAAACATACAGTCATTCACTTATACAAAATCCTCTGGCTAAGGCACCTATTACCATTTATTTTCTCATACCTCAACGTCAACTAGCTGTGCTGTAACAGCTGCACTCATCTTCGGGATGAATACTCGAACTAGCTGATTACTAGCTGATTATTGTATTGCTGAATTTACTTTAATTTATTAAGCAGACGCTTGTGTACAAGGCAACATGCAAATGAGGTTGTGGGTGACAGGGAGCAGCATCAGCCAGCATCCCCTGAGCAGCCACAGGGTTTGAACACACAACCTTCCAGACTCAGGCACAGATTCTGGACTGCTGACACACCCCCAAATAAATAAAGTACTTGAGTACTGTAACTTACTACACTCATTTGAGGTTTAGTCTGAATATTTGAATTATCTGGGTACTGTAACCCATTGCAAAAATCTGAGGTTTGGTCCCAATACTTTATCAGGATATTGTAAGTTTGGACTGAATACTCGAATTATCTGGGTATGTACTGCACTAATCCTAGCTTTGGTCTGAATATGTGAAATATCTGGGTACTGTAATCCACTGCACTTATCTGAGGTTTGAACAGAATACTTGAATTATCCGTAACCAACTGCACTCATGATTTAATAGCCACATTTTAAAACTTCTTGAAGGTCTTTGAAACTTAAATTTGAGGCCAAGATGAAGGTCTTGAGTGGTTACAGAGTGCAGCAAGGCAGACAAGCATTAGTATAGCATACTTCGGGGAGAAGGGTGGAGGATGACTGATCACATAAGGCATTACAGACTCCTCCCAGGGTTAACCACATACATAGTAACTTGGTAGGGAGAAAAAAAACCATACATGGTAATGAACACACAGAAAATGTACATTCTGCAAATCTGCAGCCTGAACCGAAAGGGTTGCACAATGGAACATTAGTGAGTGAGATTTACCCAAAGAGGTGAGGCTGTGGATCTGCACAAACGTAAAAGCAAAAGCATACTGAGACCTTGGAGGAGAAGTGCTATAGGGGACAGCAGTGCCAAAGGCAGGAAGTGGTACCAGCACTGAGCTGACACAGTGTGACACGGGCAGGTGCTGGGGGGCTGTGTCACTGCGGCCTGGACCAGCCTCGCACTCTACAACCTATCCGTTTTTTTTCTCCTCTTTTAGTGCTTCAGTCTGGCATCCTATCTCTCATCTCTCACCAGAAGTCAGAAAACATATTATACCCCAGGGTAGCCTGGGCAGTTTTGTCACTAGAAAGAAAACCGAAAACTGAGCTTGAAAAGTAGTTCTCAAGATTTTGCTAGTGAGTACCGATTACCAAGCAAGCAAATCTTATGGGAAAGTAAGTGAGCACAGTTACCGTAAGTCATAGTACCTGGGTGATAGGAGTGTGCACCACTACTCCGCCGATAATCTCAGTCTTGTACGCCTGCTGCCTCTTCAGCTGGTGCTCTGCCGTTGACTTGGGAGCCTGGGACTTCGGTTGGGCATTGCTTACTTTCGGGACCTGAAGAAGATTCGTGGTGATCAGCCATGAGCTGGCTGCCGTTCTTTTGAATTTGTGCGCAAAGCTTGAAGTGGCTCATAAGACAAAGATATTGACATTGCAGCGACTGGCAACAGATACTTTGGTTATAGACTTAAAAGTGTCAAATGGCCCCTAACCACAGCACCTACAGAATGTCAGCTCCTACGACATGGTCAGGCTGCTTCATCTCGCGTCTTCTGGGTGCCAAGGGGTTACCTCAGTTCCTGGCTCTCCTTTGTAATATACTTACACATTCAAACTAAGAGATCCTGATTCCACATATTTGTGCTGCATTAGCCTTTATAGTACGACATATACATCAATCATATACAAATATGTAGATGTTACTTCAGAAAAAGACGGTTTTTGCATTAAGGAAGTTGATATTTTTCCCTCAGTAGTGATTGCCGTTGCTACAGATATATTCAGCTAAATTAATTGGGGAAAATGTAAAACGCAAAATGCGACCAGCATAAGAAGCACACTGGCCTGCCTTTAAATATGTGCTATGCCTGCATGTGGAAGAACTAACATGTAACATGTAAGCTGTAGAATACAACCGGGACTAACGTTTCCCTGGGGAGGGAGGGGGCTATAAAGGCCAGCAGAGAGTTTCCACTTTACCTTCACCTTCAACACACAGAGGGTATAGAGGAAGTACCAGAAAGCACATACATCAGCACTTCCTGCTGCACCGCAGATGGGAAAGCATTCAAACTGAAAGCTCTCAATTTACAAAAAAACTGGTGCTGGTTGTTTAATATCAAATAACCAATAAACAATGCTGTGCCCATATGTTACATAAAAGAGTCACATCCAGCTGAGGAAACAAAACCCAAGACTATAACATGACACAACACATCTTATGCTTTTATTATTCAGCCAAACTGCTGCTTCGCTTCAGCTTCTGAGATATTTAGACATCGTATCTATTTTGGATTCAGGTTGCTAGGCTGCTACCACTGTCAGTCAAAAAAGCACTTAAATTTAGTAAAACATTTAGGTTGGAAAATATGTCCTGATAAACAGTCACTTGTTGCACATTTATCTAATCCAAGCAGAACCTGTTTAATAAAATCATCCTGTTTAGCAAGGTGAGGACATTCTGTTGGCATGCTCTGAATACTTGCGCACTGTTAAGGTTAATGATGCAAAAATCTATTATAAGACTGCACTACTGCACCACTTTAGTTCTCTGTATATAACTGTTTTTATTAGCGTTGGTGGAGTTTTTTTGTATGTTTACAAAGACGGTAATGATATTGTGCTATTCCATTATTCTGCTGCTTGACCTTTTCTTCCCCAAACCAGACAGCTTGGGTATCAGTAACATTAGCAATGCTCTTATATCTGAGTTACAGTTAGAAGACGAAGCAGCAAATTGGATGTCACAGAAGGACGAATCAGAACATGGGCTTGATTTCATAGCTACTTCATTACTGTTCAGGCTACACCAATAATCACAAAGCTAACCCAGCAAAAGTAGCCTGTATGATTTGTAATTAATACAACAAAATAGGTTTCAGATATACAACAACTATTCAAAACTGATACAAATAACAGACACAGATACTTCAACAAATAAGAGATACAGCACATACATACTGAATGTTTTCTGCACTTATGAAATTGTCTTTCTTGACAACATATACATGTTTTAACAGATGCACAATACAGTCAATATTATGAAGCTCATATTTTAAAATGCTACTTTTTCTTCATAAAGCCCAATCGTATCCTGGCCTAAATCTCCTACCTTTGCATACATCTATCACTCAGAGTTTCAGGCAAAGTTATCAAGGCCAAGGAGCAACGAGTGTGTGTCACAAAGTCAGTGGAATGAGGTGTGAAGCAAGCACGCAGCAGGGAGGACAGTGTGCAGGGTGCATGAGTCAACAGCAGCGATGTCCTCGAAGTCAGTGTCAGCGATGACAGGATGCCTGGCCTAAATGCTGCTGTTCAGCTGACCCTCTATTATGAGCAAGGACCAGAGCAGACAAAATCGTCTGGTCCGACCATATGTCAGAATACATAATATCTCACTCAAAATGCAACTCGTGCCTACTACCTTATACACCATAAATGGGATTAAGGGATATAGGCTCTTTTATAATGACCTCAGTGACAGACGTCAAACAGAAGCTTAAAATATACTTCCTGGGTATATCTACCAGATCATCCAGCTAGACAAGCAGACTGTTTGAGAGGAAAGGAAAACAGACCGGATCTGTACAACTGATGAAACAATTCTTTATTATAACTCAACACCTTCCTGGAGCATAAAGCAGGGCTGTCAGAGTCTCGAAAGGCTGACAGGTGTGTCCCAAACGTTCAGTTCACTCAATTTTCTTAGCCCTCCCTCAAGAACAATAATGCTATAAGCTGGCCTGTAAGTCCACATACTTGTTTAGTGTGCAAACAAGCAAACCATAAAATCTGGATCCCCAAGTCAACTCAGTTGGCAGACTAAGGTTACACCCAGGCACATATTGTATAAATCAACCATAGACACCATTTTCAACTGCAGTATACAGACTAAAGTATTGGGACACACCTCTCAATCATTTAATTTAGGTGTTGCATTCAGACCCATTGCCACATGTAATTAAAATCAAACACCTAACCATGCAATCAAGTTTACAAACATTTGTGAAAGAATGGGTAATTCAGAAGAGTACGGTGAATTCAAGTGTGGTACTGTCATAGGATCACACTAAGGCTGTCACTGTCGATTTTATTAATAATCGATTAATCTATCCAGTAATCGTTTATATACTGTATAAGTAGCATGAGGAAGGTACCAACCAACCATAGCTCGTGGCATAATCAATCACCCATTCGGTCAGTTTAGACACTTCAGTTCACTTGTATGTTTCTGGATAGTGGAAGGGAATCAGAGAATCCGCTGCAAACACGCCGGCCGAACATGCGAACTCCTCGCAGGCAAAGCGCCGGCTGCGGCGACAACGCGACCCGTTAGGCTCGCACGACGCGATATGATAATCAATATCGACATAGCATTTCACTGGAAACAAACTTTAGCAAGCTTTTCAATAATAATGATGATTCCTTTTTAATATTATCTAGTAAATGTAAAAAGAAAAAAAAGCATTCTAGTTTACCGCCGCTGTTTTTGCATGAGCTCGGCATGACCTCTCCGAAACAATCATGATCAATCTTATGTTGTAGATTATTGCCCATTCCCAAAAGGATTTGAGGGTGACTAAGTCTAGCTATTTATTAAATAAACAAATGTCGAATTATCCAAAGTAAACTAGTAACACTGTACTCCATGGATCACATACAGTAACACAGTAATTACTCTCATAATTGATTACTACCTTTGTATTTTTACCATTTTTTTCCTCTTCTTATTTTTCTTCTCTGGACACTGGGGGCCTTTGATCTTTTTAACACGATGTCTTTCTGAATTAGTAACCGTTAATCGTATTGCGCACTACCGGCGTCACTCAAAGAAGGCACATAATATGGAATGCAGGGCAAAGCAAATAAGACCCATCGTTTATTTAATAAGATAATTTATTACGGCTTTTAATTATCTTGAAATAATGGTGTAAAACACTATTGGACAAATAAATATAGTACAAGTTAAAAGTTCCCCTTTTTCCACTTCTTTTTCTATCTTTAAGGGCATCTGGGCTCCCCCTTTAAATGTATGCTCCCCGCCCCCCAGTATTTGCCTTTGATGCCTTTGCCCGACCCTGCTAACCTCGCATTATTGGGTCAGTCCATTAAATCCAAATATCTTCTTTTAAGATGTATTCGCATTGCAGTTGTTCTGTGGTGATATATAATAAGTTCTGCTTTGCAATGCTGACAAACGACAGCATGCATTTTCAGTTTTAATGCTTCCACAGAAATGTTTTTGTTTTTGTATTCTTTCTGCCAAATTGCAGGGAACATTTGAATAAATACTTTCAATAAGATAATCAAGTATTTAAACAAGATCTTTAATCAAGTAGTTTTTTGCAGTAAGTCAGTTTGTGATTTTTTCTCCCCCTGATAGATATTCCACAGTCAACTATAAGCGGTATTATTGCAAAGTGGAAGTGTTTAGTAACAGAGCAGGGTTGTCCTGAGGCACAAAGTCACTAAAAGTCGGCAACGCTCCGTTGACTCAGTAACTGTGGAGTTCCAAACTTCCTCTGGCATTAACCCCAGCACCAAATCCGCGCACTGAGAGCGTCGTGGATCGGGCTTCCCTGGCCAAGCAGCTGCATGCAAGCTTCACATCACTAATGCACGTTGCCACTGGACTCTGGACCAATGGAGACGCGTTCTGTGGAGTGACAAATCTGGCTTCTCTGCCTGGCAGTATGATGTACTATATGCCAGGAAAATGCTACCTGTCTGCCTGTATTGTGCCAACTCTAACATTTAGGGGAGGAGGGATACCGCGCCTTGGCCTGGCTTCCTGCAGCGTAACTGTCATTCTGCCGAAGCTGTTGAAGGGTCGCTTCAGCTGACGGAGCCAGACTGACTCAGTGAGCATGGAGGACGCTTCTCCAAATGCCCAAATCAAGGGGTTCATGACATTCCATGACACAGCTACGGCACGAAGGGGGGGTGCGTGACAGTGAATTGCAGCGCACACGATCTGCCCTACCAAGGAGCGTCTTCCTCTTTTCTCTCCCTAGCTAAAATTGGCATACAATTCAGCATTAGCAAGTGGGTGGGGCCCGAAGAACGAATGTTGAACAGTCTGCTGTTCAGCCTGCCTTCAAAGAATGGCAATATATCAGGGAGGCAGCATCCCAACCGTAGTTACACCCTGAACTGACAACCACAAATGACACATTGTGCAAATGACTGATCCACTGTCACTACGTGACCGGTCACATTGGCACTATCAGCACAGCGTCCACTTCCTCACGCATGTCTCATAAACATGAATAACACACTGGGTGCAAGGCATGCAAGATCTGGTGCTTTTCAGATATTTGCAGACACTTGATTCTGAAAACACAGGTTTGCTTTCAGCATCAGTTGCTCAGTAACAAAGTAACAAAACAAAGTAACAAAATTAAAAGAAAAAAAGTTGCATGAATTTAGCATGCTTAATATCACGTCTAATTTTAAGGGAAAAATCAAACAGGTTTACAGCATATGAGCAATGGTTGGGCCTTAACGCTGCTCTCTTTCTGAAATCTATTCTACACTGGAGACCGTGGAAATAACGCATTAGACAGATGCACAAGTCATTCAGCAGGCTCTGCTCTGCACCTTCCATTTCCAGGATGTCCATTATCACTATCCCCTAATAGACCACTCAGACGTCATTTTCTTCACACATACCACCTCAGACAAAGCTTGTACAAATATATCATTGCAATCTCTCAAACAAGGCAGGATACAATTTGTCAATCACACTAACTTGTGATAAAAAATATTTTTAAAGTGCTGTCAACAGCTACTAGAAAGTAATGTAAAAATTGTATTTCTATAATAATACAATTTTTACATTATAAGTCAAAAGCAAAAAAAAAACAGAACTAAGCAAGAAAGCTGCTTGATCTTCCCAGCTGCATTTCTGAGTAGCTGTCTGCACATCTCTCTGCTGGTTTAGTATCAGAAATAATTCTCTATGTACCTTTGCCTTGTTAAGATGAAACCTTGCTGTGTTACTTGGGACAAAGGTTGATCGTATGCAGTATGAGCCAAGAACGAGACAAACTCACCACACAAAGCGTGTGTATGTCCAGCATCTACAATGTTCTGCTTATATGATTTTAATTAGGATACACCTGCTCCATCTTGGCATTTTGGTCTATGGCTTATCGGTTGCTTATATTCTAGAAACACTTAGTTAGTTTACATAGACATTAGCTAGCTGAGCACACGGCGCTTAATAATGTCAAGTAAAATCCACAAAAATAGAAATGTAAAAGAAGAGACTCACAGTGATCTTAGTAGCATTATTCAAAGCAATCACCCACTCCTTCAAATCAGCAAGGTCATTGGCTTGTAGGAAGTATCGACGGGATAAGGCATTGATGACTGTGGGGGGAAGGGCAACATTAGTCACAAGGATGTCTCACATACACAGAAATGTGCTGCAAAAAAAAAGTCAAGTATGATCGGGCATCAGCTGACTCTAGCATCTGTGGGTTTTTGCCAGTTTTTGTTTTTTACATAAGAACCAACAAAGAGAAAAAAAGGCTTCAGCTATGTAATTTGCAGTTATGGTTGCTTCTCTTTCATGAGAATGAAGCCACATTATCCCAAAAGAAGTAGGAAACCTTAACCCTAAACCTTACTATAAGGCCTTTTACACACGCAATCATTCCTGTGACGTTACAAGAAAGCCTGCAACGTTTAAAAACAGAACAACATAGAAATACAATATGGGACATATTGATCACACAACTCAGATAACAGCTCTTCACAAATGTACAGCATTTGGTAATGTGTATTATTTACAACTGTCAGGTAAATAAATTGATAATAATAAATGAGAAAGAGCCCTACAAGAATTCCCGAAAATCTGCTGGCTGTAGTACATGTAAAACAACATATAAATGGAGGACATCTAAATCGATGAACAAAAACTGCTGGGTTTTGTCATGAGGGCAGATATCTGTGGCAAGGGTCATCAGCATAAAAGAGAAGCCACAGAAAATGGAAGCAAGAGCCCCCGTTGCTTTGTAGTCTACAAGCAGGTATAGCATGTTCCGGTGAGGGATGCCATATACAGGCAGCGCACACCCACAAAGGCCACGCCCACCACAAAGGCCACGCCCACCACGAAGGCCACGCCCACCCACGAAGGCCACGCCCTCAGCAGAAAGCGATAACAGACGTTTCCCAGATGCCACCACTCACCGAAGCAGAATTCTGCTTTTGGTTTCTGTTTGGCTGTAGCCTCGCTGACCTGCCACAAGGTCAGGAAGAGAAATATGGTCATGAAGGCAAAAAAACCACATCAAGCTTTCAAAGAAACAGTTATATATATATTTGTGTACCAGCTATGTTACGCTATTTGTACATGTGTTTATTATTTTGAACCCAATACCAACCGTACATATACATGTAAACTAGCTAATTTTTTATTTAATTACTTTATAAATACATATTAGTGGAAACATTTATTAGGGATCTTTGAACAGGATAGCATGAACAGGGCGTTACCTTGGAGATGTAAGTTAGTGGGAGGCTACCCACAGCATTCGCTCCAGAGGGCAAGTTCTGAAAACAAATTTACATGGAAAATTACTTGCCAGATAATTAAACCAAACATTTTTAGAGGAGATTTAAAACAGAATTTCTATTAAAAATATCAATTTATTATAATTTATTTATTGTGAACTGTTTTTTCAAGAGGCTAACATGAAGCACCACTATGTAGTCAGGAAAGGTTAAGTATCAAAATCTTCTGACTTCAGTTAATAGTTGTAAGTAACGTAACACCTTACCTATTAATTACCTAAAAGATACACGTATTATTGCAGGACACACACAACATGTTAAAACACATTATACTGCAACAAGACATATTTGTTTCCCAAGATATTACGAAGTTATGTTTAAAAGTTTATGAAGTACTGATTCTTTCTGATAAAAAGGACATACAGCCAAACGAACCTAAAGACACAGCCACACAGTGACTTGAATCAAATGTATTATTATAAAGTGCAACTGCAGTTTAAACATATTTTTACAACTGTATAATCACAGGCTTTCAAATTCTTTTAGAAAACATTTTCCATACCATTTTAAATGTAAAGCAATCCTTAAGACAAGACGACACAGGGTATATCGTATAAAGCATATGAACACTGTAAGTTCCATCTAAAAGGAACATCTAAAACGATGCATTATAGTACCTCTGGTATCATAAGTAGCACTGTGGACCAAATCCACTTCAGACATACTCACCAAGCTACTAAAAATGATTCTACTGCTGATTACTTAACTCTGGGTGTCAGTTCTACTCTTTTATTATCACCATACTTCTGCAGTCCTCTCCTGGTTGCTGCTGGACTCCACCACCCCTCCATCTCACCAAAGGAACCAGCTTCCTCACCTGCCTGCCCAGACACCAGCTTCTGTAATTCCACTGGACCTTACACATTGATACCTGGACTATACCTCTGGCTTGCTGTCCGAGAACACTGGGCAGGGATAATGTAAAGCGCTTCATGACGTCCTAATGTCTATATACAAATTAACTGGTTGACTAATTGAGCCCAGTCTACTTTGAAACAAGTGGGCAGAAGCTCCAAGGTCAGAGGCATCTTGAAGTCTTAATCAGCCACAGGATATGCTGGGTTGTTTAGTCGGCAAGTTACTTTTCCTTTGTGCATATAATGGACATGTTTCAGTGTCCCGACAAGCACAAGTTCCACATCATTCACCCACATGACTCCATCCACATCTGGTCCAAACAGATCACTCTCATCCCAAGACCACAGAGTGTGGCTCATTCTGGGGGATCCCCAGACATTGCCAAAGCAGCAGGGAGATTATATCTCCAGCATCTCCTGGGTCTTCTCCAAGGCTTCCGCTCAGTGAGACATGCCCAGAACAGCTCCCTTTGAAGCCAGGTGTCATCCTTTCCAGATGCCTGAATCACCTCAGCTGGCTCCTCCCAATTCAAGGAGGCAGCATCTCCATTTCAAGGATTTATGACTCATGTTATAACGCTTTGCATGTTATCAGAAGAACTGCTGATTCAAATCCTGTGTAGTGATGCTTCCATTGTGCCCTTCAGCAAGGGCCCTAACCCCAACTCCTTTAGGGGTGCTGGATATTAACCAGCCTTGTGCTCTAACCCCAGAACTTGCTCTCACCAAGTTGCATGATGGGATACATGGACAGCATGATGGGATACATGAAAACTACCCAATTCCCCAACAGGGATAAATAATAAATAATAATAAATTGCTAATATAACAGGCGTGGCATGGTGGTGCAGTGGTTAGCACTGTTGCCTCACACCTCTGGGACCTGGGTTCAAGTCTCCGCCTGGGTTACA
>JAABNY020000039.1:15038660-15053738 GCA_015164015.2 Brevimyrus niger
GTAGCTAAGGTGGTGAAGGGGCAGGAGAGAATTTACCAGTTAGATACAGGGGATGATTAGGAGGCCAGATTTGATAAGCCACCTTAGATCAGATTTGATAAAGCAACAGTGGGAAATTTTAGCCAGAACATCAGGGTACCAACCCTACTGTTTGGAAATCAAAGATCTGTTATGACCTCGGAAAGTCAGGACCTCAGTTTTACGTCAATCTGAAGGATGGCAACACTTTACGGTACAGTTTCCCCATCACTGCACTGAAACATTGGGATCTACACAGACCACAGTATGGGGTAGGCCCATTGGCTCCTGCTCTGGGGCCCAAGGCTTCGGCTCCGCCTGCAGCTGCTCTGGCCAAGGCTCCAGTGCGGCCCCCAGAGGATCCTGACCCAGCAGTCCCTGCCCAGCTCCCAATGGTCCTTGTGGCTCCTGCCTCAGCCCCTGAGGCTCTGGGTCCTGATTTGTCCCCCATGGTTCCAGACCCGGCCACTGTGGCTGTGCCCCTGGCGGTCTCTGCAGCATTACCGCCGATGCCCGAGGTTCCAGCTTGCCAGTTGGCCCTGGCTTCACCCAGGGCATCTTGTCGGCAGGCCACAGCCCGGCTGCCAGCGTTGTTGTTGTTATTTTTGTCCCTGTCGCTTCACTCCCCTTAGGCACACCCACAGTGTGCGCCTTTGGGGGTGGGGTCCTGTCCCGCCCCGATTGTTCGCTCCTTCTGTGTGCCACGCCCCCTCATTATTCCATGTTTACCAGCTGTTTCTGATCGTTGTCATTAGCCCAATGTATTATGTCTGTGTTTCCGTTTGTTTCCCCAGCCCTGTCATTGTAATGTGAGCTTGTGTTTCTGCCTGTTCCCTTTGTATCCACTCCGATTAAACCCCATAATTTCCTCGACTCCTGGCGCCCTGCGCTTTTGTCTGCACTCCGGGCGCTCTCCAATGTGACAACACTATACTAACATAAGACAGTCATTACACTTAAAATAACAAACACATTTTAAATAGGTAAACTTAAGAGCAAATTACTGTTCTGCAAAGCAAGCAGTCTGTGGAAACACTACCTAAAAGTTATAAAGCAGATTAAACTGAACAGGTTAGTTTGTTAAAATGAATGGAAGTTGGTTTACTTGGTTGCAGGAGGTGATGGAGTCTTGGCAGTAGGTTTCAGAGGTGATGAGCTGAGGGAATGGTGGCACTCAAGAAGGTGAAGCATCTGGACTGGTTTTTGGTGTGGAGCCTCATGGATTTTCTTTTTGTGAAGCGTTAAGGTGAAAGGCTTTGTCTTGGAGTTGCAGTTTACTGCTGGGTAGCAGACCTTCACCGGCAGGTTTCAGGACGGGCATCTCTACTTTGCTTTGTGATGTTCTGGTGGTTTCTTGGTGGTTTTCTGAAATACATTTCTGTAACTTAAATAGTATCTTTGCCTCCAGCTAGGGTGCATGCAGATGGCAGACCCTTGAGGGGACAACCCCAGTGACAAGTAACTATACCCTCAAAGATACAAACTTTATTTATTTATTTTCTGAAAGTGTAGGGTGGCTCTCAGTGCTGATCCAGTGCTTTCTCAGTTTGTTAGTATTTGGCTGGATCAGGAATGTATTAAATTCTTTGAAAAATTGCTCTTGTAATATAGTTTTATGTCTTTGTAATGATAGGAAAACTAATACAAACAAAGCGGTTCAATATTCTGGCCATTTGAAATGTAATAATGCTTCTTGATACAAATTTAAAAAATAAATAATCTTTCAGTTGCAGAAAAAAAACTGTTAAATTCATGTGGATGCAAAAGATTTAATTTATTTCTAACACAATTCATATGACATCTATATTCTCAAAATATTGTTTATTCCGAGCCATGGGTGTCAGGTCTGATCACTGTGGTTTCAGCCCTGATGCCATTTATCCTCCTTCAAAAACAAAAAAAGTCAAGCACCAGTTAAACTTGACTTAGCCCCTGATCTTTTCAATTGCTAGAAACTCCCCTACACCGAGCATATGATAATGATGCAGAATTACCAGGACCAGATTCTGCAACAGTTTCATTTCTCAAGCCATTCGACTCCTGAACTCATAAAAGCCTCACCCCCCAATAAAAATCACCTATTCTATTCTATTCTATTCTATTCTATTCTATTCTATTCTATTCTATTCTATTCTATTCTGGTTTGTCACGATGTAGGCTGGGAATGGTACGTAGATCGGGGAGGTGCAGCCTGAAGTGAAAGGAAAAACGATCGACGCCAGCAATACGGAGCATCACATAGTACTGCAGCGATTGTACTGCTGTTTCGGCATGATGCATATGACCCGCAATATGCACCCCGAAAAATGTTATATTTTTTTCCGAAAAACAAGGGGAAAAACAGGTTAGTGTGGATATGCTCGTTATTAACATTTTACATTCATTCATCCATCTATCTATCTATCTATCTATCTATCTATCTATCTATCTATCTATCTATCTATCTATCGATGGGAGCCTTACATATTGTGTTTTAATTGAAATTATACCAATTGCCTTGTGAGTATAACAACGTATCTGCATGGTTTCAGTTTTTGGGGTACGATTAATAGTGGTGGCGCTGGTTGTTAAAAAACCGAGAAGGTAAGAAGACATTTTGCAATAATTGCAGGAATACAGGGGCAGAGGCGGACATTACAGGTCCAGAAAGTAAAAATCCAAACCAGGATTTCGTTTAAACCAACCTGTTGACTATAAAGGATCAAATCACATTAAACTCAACTGGTTGGTTGAAACGAAATCCTGGTTAGGATTTTTACTTTCTGGACCTGAAATGTCCACCTCTGGACAATGGTCATGTTTTCAAAAAACAGATAAGCTCTTTCATAAAAGCAATGACTTCTCCCTTATCATTAGCATATAGACAACTATATAGCTGCGGCACAGACAGGGAGGCCAACGATTTATATGATGCTAAAGAAAACAAATGCACCCCACTACCGAGCTACAACACTTATCATTCACAACATAAAAACTACTTAACACACTGGAGCGTATACAGTTAATATATATATTAACAATGGGGCGACGGTACGGCAAGCCGTTTTAACATTTATTCGCTAGATTAGATATGTATTGCAGATATCTCTAATTAAATTATTTCTAGTCAAAAGTCAAAAAACATTTCAGATATCCACAATGACATTCTTCATATCCACAATTGTCATTTGTCACATCGTCATTATAATTAGGAGAAATTACGTCATTTTTGCTATTCATTTCTATAGGGCTTTTAATTTCAGATATCCACAATTATATTTCAGATATCCAGAATTTTCATTATTACAAACAAATTAATAACTACATACGTTTTAATAGAAAGCTATGAACTTGCACGATAAAATATGGAAAAAAAAATCTTCCTCCTCACGTTGCTGAATATATAGTTTTTGCTGTTAATGCAGCAGAACAGAAAGTGATCATCATGCTACGTTTAGCTCATCTGTACTGTACGTTCAGCACAAATACAGACTCGAGTGTAATTAAATCAATTTACCAGTTTTGCTCTAGTTTCATTTTTGATTTGGTCACCCAGAGGGCCTGCTGACTGACAGACAGCTAGCGCAAGTGGCGTGTTGAGGGGTTGTCAGCTGTTCGCAGTCAGTGCATAGGACAGTCATTAATTTACAAAATGCATAATTTTGACCAGAGCATGTAAGTGGAGCTCATCGCTCACGGAGCTGTGCGCTTCTCCAGCTCCCCCCACTCCCCACAAAAAATAGGCAGAAATAGCAGTTTGGGGGTGTCTCAACATTTTTCTTTTGTTGTAAAAATAAAAAGAGAGAGAGAGCCTTGAAGGAGAACGATTTCAGACACCCCTAGTTTGGACCGTACCATTTTAACCACCTCCATTGGCGCTAGAAGCAGCTTAGCCAGTCGGTTGCATCATTCATTCTCATTAGGTATGTTGACAATTTTTTCAACACTTGTAAAGAGCTTGAAAGGACCTTTAAAATGGTACTACCAACATTTTGATAGGTTAAGTATTAAAAAAATGGTAGTACTTTGAAGTTTGACCAACACAGCCTAATTATGTACATAGTTTTTTTTTTTGAAAATGAAAGTTCTGACCTTCAGCCTAAAATTTTACACATTTTTTGTTATAACTTTTTAATTTTAAAGATACTGCCTTGAAATTTTCAGGAAATGTAATTTGTTGTATTTTCTACTAATTACAGTAAAATATAAGGGCAAAAAAGTAGCAAATACCTTGTGTGTTGTCATGAACCTTTCAGAAATAATCATTTTTTCAATAACACGTTTTTGACAGATGATGAAAACTGATTAATTACTGCTTAAAAGTCATTAACTACTACACTGAGCATTGATGAGTGAGCCATTTTCCAAATGTACACAAGATTTAAGGTTGCTTTTATTGTCATTTCAACAATATACATGGGACAGTACACAGTGAAATGAGATAACATTCCCCAGGAACACAACTTTTTGCGGACACTAGAAATGCATGTGTGGACGCTCCAAATTACTTGCAACTTTGTAGTTTTGATCGATGATACTTAAAATAAATGTCTACTAAGTTTTTAAAATGATTCCTACTCACCTTCAATAAAATTGGGGGGTGGGTTTTTGGGTTACATTTTTAAATTCTTGCCATTCTTATTCGGTAAATCACATAAAAAATACGAAAACGAGGCGGCTTGGAGGCATTCCCCGATGATATCATCGAAGAGGATTCCCAGAATTTCTATGCGTTATTCAATGAAAGGCGATTTTGTTGGGTATACCCTTGCTAAGTTTCTAATCTGCTGATCGGATCCAACATGGCGTCCGGCGTAATCGCGCATACCAACATACCTATTCTCTTTAGTGATGTGATTGTCCTTTACTTTCATGTAATCCTTACTACCGAGTACTCGGCAACCCAAAATTCCTTACTTAAGTATTGCCCCAATACTCGTTACCACTTGGGTTGGCAATTGTTGGAGTACGTCATCTCCACCGGGTCCATGGATCAGAAGAGATTCATAGCTGAGACATGGAGAATTTGCAGGTCACCGGTTTATTATCCAACAGATTGCAACCAGGGAGCAACCATCCGACATGCATTCGGCATGTACAGGAAGAGGCTCAACCATACATTTCAGCTAACTCTTTTTATAACCCATTTCGGGGATCGTCCCCCCCCCTCTCGGTACCTTCCTTCTATGTGACAACTACATGTTCGACCTTTGCTCTAGCTAGCCGGTTAGTACTTGTCTTACTAGAAGGCCAAAGATATGTGAGGGCTGCCTCTCTGTCTGCTCCTTTTATCTGTCTCGTTAGGTCATCCTGCCCTACAGTCAGTTTTCTCTTTTCTATTAGTTACGACCTTCTAAAATCATTCCCTCAATTCTATGCATACAATAACGAATGCTGCTACCTATACTATACCGTAAGTCCGTAAGCCTACAGTCAGTGGCTGCTGGTGAAAAAAATTCTCGGTGGGGTTGACGTACCAATAGATTTCCCTTCCTAGTCCAGTATAAGCATTCAAATGAACAGTCAGAAAATCAGAATTTCACAATCATAATTTAAATTCCCTTCTCAAAATCAGCAGTTTCACAGATAAAGTAAATGAACAAATTCTGTAGCAGGGGCGAAATTTTTAGCGCCCCAAAACCATTTAATTCGGCAATGCTGATAGACCAAATCTTTATTATTTTTGCATAGCAACCATACATAAATGGCTATTTCACTGCACTTCTGGAAGTGCCCAAGAAGAGAAATGATTGGTGGAAATCTGTCGGTGGAAATTCACTGTCAAATGAGAGTGGAAATAGGGTTTAAATAATTCAGATTTCATGTAGGCACACACAAAAACTGACATTGAGATATATATATATATATATATAGACATTGACAACCTATATAAGAAAATATGGGCATCAGAATAAAGATAAGAAAGAAAAATCCATATATAGCAGGAGTCTCCAGACTCCAGTCCTGGAGGGCTTAGTTCTTTCCCCCTTCCACAACAAATGTTTCATCTCAAGAGCTGTGTGGTAATTAGCACAAGGAGTTGAATCAGGTGTGTTAAACAAGGGTGAGCCAAAAACTGTGTAGGGCTGCGGCCCTCCAGGACTGGAGTTTGAGACCCTTAATATACAGACTTATTATGCAGTCAGTAAACTCAAATGTGCTGTCAAGCTACTATTAGCTATTTATCATAGCTTTGAACAAAGATCGTGGTTGTTAAGGAACATGATCATTTGCACTTTTTCAGCTGACAGAGATGAAATGGATATCGGTACCGCAATCGGTAGTCATTCAGTTGATGACCGTATGGTTACTTTCAGTTGGATACTGGAAACGGGTTTATCGAGTGATTACTCAAGATGGCAGGAGCATGGAGGCAAGTCTCAGGCTAGACCAGGGGTGCCCAACATGTCATTCACAAAGGTAATCAGGGTAGATATAGCATGGAAAATAGAGGATGGATGACAAGTTCAGCCGCTCCAGTTGCTGCAAAACTCTAGAAAGTTACCGAGTCACTTACTTAGCCTCCAATTAATTTCTACTAAACTTAAGAAAGGGTATAAAAATGAATGGGGGAGCAGGACCAAGAAGCCAAAAACCTACCCCTTCTATACGGAAGGAGGACTTTTCCACCATGTCATATTCGAAATGCTTTTACCTCAACTGTCAGTATACCGTTGCTATTCCGAAGAAGGGAAATGTGGAGCGACATTTTCGGACATTCTACGACATTAACTTCCTTCCGAAAAGCGAGCTGAGAAAGAGAAAAGTGAAGGAAGTAAAATCCCAGTTCAATTAAAAAATGCTTTCTTAAAATTAATAATAATAACACTAGTAATAATAATAGTACCCAATATTTTTATACATAAATATATAAAGTAGGTAGGACATTTTGACTTTTATAAGTAGCTTGCAAGCTGAAAAAGTGTGGACTCCCCTGGGCTAGACAGAACCCACTTGCTAACCCTGCAGACCTCGCCATGTGCCTGTGCTTCCAAGGTCCAACCTTGGTCACTGTGTACTTCTGTACACTGAGGCAGCAGAACTCCTCCTCCAGAAGTTTCTCAGCTGTGGTTACTTTGTCTCTTTTTAACTTATAGCCCTTTGAGATCCTGTGATGTAAAGGACATTATAAATAAAATGTATTATTATTATTATTATTATTATTATTATTATTATTATTAACCAAATATATGGAGTAAATGGAAAAATACAATAAATATGCCAGTGGATGCAGAAACCATCTGCAAAAACTTGCAAACTATGATAAATGTAATTTTAAGTGTAAATACTTGTTGTGCTGTGTATCCAATTGTCACATATGCCCTTAGCTGTGTTTCTACTCGATCCGGCCCGATCTTCACACGTCTTTAGCCATTGTGCAGTGGCCTTCCTTGTGTGAGCCTTCTCATCCATTATGGGACCTCCCTGTGTTTTTGTATTATGTGCTGTTAGAGTTGCATGTTTTGTGGTCCTTATAAGGACTACACTAAAAGGATAACTTTGTGAGGACCATCTTTCCTCATCTTTTCTACCAGCATTATGATTCCTTAGTGATTCCTTAGTCCACCATTGTGTGTTAGAAGTGGGATGTCAGAAGTGATCCCACTGGTGCTGCTGGAGCAGGTGCTTTATGACATGATCTGAGAAGTCTGGTCCAGCCTGTCAGACTTATAGGCAGCAGTGAAGTGGCAAACTGTCCACCCATCCAGACTGCAAGTGGTGAACTGCTTGGTGCAAGTGTAAAATTCACTTTGCATGTTCACTCTACCAGCAGCGAAATGCCCGGCACTAGTGAAATGTACTGGATGGGCAAATATTATGTCTTGAAAGAGCACTTGCCATAAAAATAAATGCGATTGTAAAGTGACAAAATGAGTTACATTGCTGCTTTACACCATAAAAAATACTGTTGGTCTCTTGCTGTTAGGTGGAAAAGAGGTCACAGTGGGTTTATGAAACTTCACTTTCATGTGACACTAAAAATAATTTGCCATGGGGATGCAGCCTGGGGATGGCAAACACTGCTGCAGACTTTGACCGCTCACTGGTCATCCAGTGCACTTTGCTCACCAGTTGCAAGGAGCTGCAGTGTGATCCCAGCTGCAGCCTCAACCATCAGAGGCAGTAGCTGGGGCTGCACTGTTCGACTGCTAGTAAGAGTGTCACAGCTGGCAGGCCTGGCTGACTCAGGAGAGGGACCAGCAGGACGATAGCATCACGCGGCCATGAGACGGCACTGCACAGTCAGGAGAAGGCATGACACGGCTTGTCATTTACTTTCCATTTTGTACTCCTGTCTAAATTTGATGTTTGTGCTTGGTAATGTGGTCCATATCCTTTGAGAACTGGACGTGCGGCTGGCAGCAGACCGCTATTACACCGCCCGACGTATGATGGTAACCCCGATTGGGAATTCTTGATGCAGATTGGAGGAGCAACTGGAGATGTTTACCACTCCTGGAGCGGAAGTGCGTTTCACCAACTCTCTGCTGACTGGAAACTCCCTTGGTTTCTTTATATCAGAGCTAGATAAGATTTTAACAACTCTGAGCTACTAGTTAAGTTCTCCCCAAACAACCTTGATGGGCCGAATGGCCCCCTCTCCTTTGTAAATTTCTTATGTTCTTATGTGTTGATTCTGCATTTCACGATTTTAGATTTATGGATATTTTTATAAGCTTCATCTGATAGCCAAGGGCAGGCAGGACAAAACGGAAATGGCAACAATACTTTGCACTGCTTTTTATAAGCTTCATCTGATAGCCAAGGGCAGGCAGGACAAAACGGAAATGGCAACAATACTTTGCACTGCTTTCTACGTCTGCCGGTGTTAAGTGGGGTGATCAGCTGTTGATCGCCCATAGGTGCTTGGTCCCGCTCGAGTGGGCATGACAATAGGGATAACGATAATGAGATCTTCTGTATTGATTCTCATTTTGTCGCATGTCCAGACCATGACCGTGTGTTGCATACATGTTAGTAAACACCCCTAGTGCACTCTTAACATTGATCCCAGTGGCGACTATTTGCATTGATGCAGTAGTAGACCATAATGGGCATAGAATTATTATGAAGGCAGTACCCCTCAATTATGGAGGGGTAATTCACACTCTGCTTTGGGTGGAGATTCTGTAAAGTGCTTTGAGACGATGTAATGTTGTGATAATGCGCTATACAAAAATAAATTTGTTGTTTTTGTTGCTTGTAAGTGCGTGCAATTTTCAGTGTACTGTGTGAATAATTTTGTTTTTATATAGGTTAATACATGGTTTCACATATGTATATGCATGGTAATTCTGAATAAAGTCCTTAACGGCCCCTCTTAACATCTGATTTTACTTGCACTAAAGTGTACTGATTTTTTTAAACAACTCCTCTTGTGCTGCCCACGCGGACGGGGCGGGGCGGGAGACATATTAAAAGATCTGCGCAAGCAGCCAGTCCGAAACACCGAACTCACGGTAGGTGTACGTAACTGATTTAAATATGTCCGAAGCACATATTTATATTTTATTAATCATAGTTCCTAAAACTGCTCTTTAAATAAGGTGTCGGATGTTTCAGATGTTTTAATTAATCTCTAATATTTTACGTTTCCCGTTCGAATCGAATCATTTTGCAGATATAACTTTACATACAACTTTAATTTAACCTGATATTTTCATTGTTAATATTATTGATGATGAATTTACTTGAAACGTAAACATTTTGCTCCAAATGTAACGGATGCTTCGGTACGGTCCCAAAAACTGACATATTGGCCTGTATGAGTTTTAAGTTAAATCGCAAGAAATGGTTAATGATTTTCTGTAGTACTTGTAGTGTACTTAATTGGTATATGTCTACTGTACGTATATACTTCATATAGCATGTTTGTATTTACATTAAACATTTGGCACAACACAGTCTTTGTATGGAGGTAATATCTGTTGCTTAGAAAATCGTTTCGTATTTTCGTAAACTTTTGTGTATAGAAATACATTTTGCTTGCAAATTACAGTCGATTGTAGCATTTGATTAGATCTGGCGCGCCAGTGCAATATGTGTGCGCATATACAGAACTAACGGCTGAAGCTTTTCTAAATATGGTAACCGCCTATGATGAAGTAGATATACAATGCACGTAGCAGACAGCTAGACTGATATTGACTGATACTGAATTTCAGTCTGCACACAAATGCACACGCGTTTATACAAGTATTACCTTGTACATTGTATGTAGGTTTGTTGTTTATCTCAACGCCCTTGATGTAGCTAGTTTTAGATTTATAATATAATAATTTTCCGTAAAATTTCTTGAGTGAACGTCTGGAGTGTCTGGAGCTTGTGATATGAAGGCTATGTATATTAGTTTTTATTATTCATAATTTGTATTTTTGTTTTAATGCTTTAAAATGTTAAAATTATTTTTAAAACATTTTTTTCGAAATATTTTTCCCGTTGTCCCATTGTTTCACGTATCTGCTGTATTCCTTTTAACCTACTGTACACGCCCAGCTTTGCCTAAAAAGCTCTCTTTTTTATTCATGAAGAAGACTGGAGATTTTCATAAAACACCTAAAATATAGCCATAAATAGCTTAATTTCAGTTACATTTGGAAATGTTTCTTGTGTTATAAGGGAGAGAAAGAGAAAGTGAAGAAAGTCCACAGCCAGGCCAAAACGAAGTAACGATGATAGAAGACGGAGCTGAAGCGCCACCTGAAAAAAAGATCGGGGGAGACGGCAGAAATTTATTACCGAGACTGCCGGTGAAATTTAGTTTTATGCAGAAAATGAAAAATGTCACCGGTGTCCGGAGAAGCCCATCGTCTGAAGGTGATACTCAGACAGGTAGGCTACGTTCCCCTAGCAAAGATACGTGCGTTGGCAGCGGCATCGGAGAGAATTTGATATTGGCTGCACACTGTTTAATAATAAATATTAATGCAAGAGTGTATTTATTGGGGGGTTTATTAAAGCCAAATTGAGGGCCTGGATACATCTACTCCCTTGACTTATTAAGTTGATTTATTAAAAGCAATTTGCAGTTTTAGTTTTCTCGTTCTGAATAGCGAATATTTTTACTAATTCAATGAGTATTAATTAGCACTATTACTGCAGGATCTGTGAACATCTCCAGGATTTGTGAACTTTTCCCTGCTAGTAACACAGCTTGTTAATCTTCTTATCAATAGGAGAGTTGTAAAAGTGTTTCATAGTCTGCTCCTCATACCACATTTCAGCTGCACTTACTTTTGAGGAGAATCTAGCCCAGCTGCGTCTATGGGAGGCGGGCCAGCAACTGATCGCCCAAGAGGAACAGCTGTTTGGTTCGCCTAGAGAGAAGGAGACTGAGTGGGAAAGAGAGGAGGCTGCCCTGCGCAAGAATTACAAGGCCCTGCTCCTTAAGGTCCAGGAGGTGGTACGGGACACCCTGGATTGCAATACTAAGGAGAGCTCCCTTAAGTCAGCAGTGAGTGCCATCGTGGAGGAGGAGAAGCGAGATCAGGAGTGGCGTAAGGCAATGGAGGCCCAGGTGCCACCATGGAGGCCACAGGAGTGGAGACAGACCCACGATCGTATGCTGGAAGAGCTGGTGACTCTGCGGATAAACCGGCTGGACAAGGTGCAGGGGGTGGAGAACTTGTCCTCCAGCCTGAAGACGGATGTCTGTAAGATGGGCAAACTGGTGAAGGATGACCTTCTGCGGGTTGTGCAGAACGTGAAGGACTGCTACCCAGAAGAGTTTGACATATGTAACCTGTACGCTGGGTTGTATCACCAGGCTTTCTCTGAACGTCTGCGGGATTTAGCCATGTCTCCCATGGAAATAGAGGACTGCATCTATTTCATCTCCTGGGTGTATGATCACTACCCAAAGTAAGTCAGTCGCCTCGTGTGCGGTGAATTTTATGCCTGTTTACCTTTTTTAATCTTTTATTCTTTGACAAGACATTAGGCCAGTGTGTCACATGATTTTACTGGGGAGTCTGCTGAAGCTGTGGAGATCACAAGAATAAGGACAGCCAATATGGCATTGAGTTTATTAAGTTCATCTAATACTCATAACCACTGTTTTTTTATTTTATACATTTTTTTGTAAGTTATACAGTACAGAGCGTCATTGAAATTATTCCCTGTGTAACAGGAGTGAATTGTATCTGGCTTTTACTTTGAAGTTTAGTGTTCTGAGCTGGAGAATATGGGTAGCCAATTGGCTATTTCAAAGGATGGGACAGGAGAAGCTGAATGGTAGTTTGGAGATAGAGCCGAGTTTAATGGTTGATTTGTCGTTGTCCAAAAAAAAAAGGTTCTATAGATCAATCTGCAAATGAATAGGAGAAAGAGAAAGAAATATATAGTAAATAAAAAGAATATATATTTTTAAACAATGGTATTCATCACTAAATCATTTCACAACAGAACAGCAACAATCCCTCAAGACAGTGTGTTTATTAATCAGGCATCTCCTGTTTTCTGTGTGGCAAGCGTGATTTAGGGATTATGATGAAATATGATGTCAAGCATACCATATTTGTCAATACAGCATTCTAATGCCATAGAGATTGAGTGTAAAATTACATAAAAATGGTGCAGTAAAAGTTGCCCAAATTTGGTGGAAGTATAATGTAGGCCCTGGCCCGCATTGTTTGCACCATATATGTTTGCACCGTGATATGTTTGCACCTTATGGGATAATCCTGAGAAATGAGTTGTCAAACTTGGCTCATATATGCAAATGCATATACTGTAAACCCATGGATTTCAAAGTGGATTTTCTTGAGAATGGTACAGTAAATATTGACCAAATTTGGTGGAGGTATAGTGCAGGCCCTTGCCTTTCATGTGGTACCAGATATGTTTGTACCTTTTGAGATAATCATGAGAAATGAGCTGTCAATCCTGGGTCATATATCCTAATGCATATACTGTAAACCCATGGATTTCTATCCATCCATCCATTTTCTAACCTGCTTATCCTACTGGGTCACAGGGCATCTGGTGCCTATCCTGGAAGCAATGGGCATGAGGCAGGGAAGTGGGGGCCTGCCTATCGCTTGGCACACTCACACACCATTCACTCACACTCACACCTATGGGCAATGTAGTAACTCCAATTAGCCTCAGCATGTCTTTGGATTGTGGTGGGAAACTGGAGTACTTGAAGGAAACCCCATGATGACATGGGGAGAACATTCAAACTCCACACACAGGTGGAGACTTGAACCTGGGTCCCAGAGGTGTAAGGCAACAGTGCTAACCACTGCACCACCATGCCACCCCCCATGGATTTCAAAATGCATTTTCTTAAAAATGGTCCAGTAACTGTTGACCAAAATTGGTGGAAATATAGTTTAGGGCCTTGCCTTTTAGTTGATAGCAGGTGTGTTTGTACCTTATGAGATAATCCAGAGAAATTAGTTGTCAAACTTGGCTCATATATCCCAACACATATATTGTAAACCTATAGATTTCAAAATGCATTTTCTTAAAAATGTTACATTGAATGCTGACCAAATTTTGTGGCAGTATAGTGTAGACCCTTGCCTTTCAGAGGGTACCAAATATGTTTGTACCTTATGGGATAATCCTGAGAGATTATGTGGATTTCAAAGTGCATTCTTTTAAATCGTATATAAAATCTGACCAGATTAGATTCAGATGCCATACATTATGGGAAAGTATGACATTAATTGCATTTAAGTATATCCAGTACTTTGTACAAACAAGTACTCACCCTTTTCCTATGCGCGATCACTTGCAGTCTGTTATTTTCCTAAACCGTATGGCTGATACCGTAATGTTATGTCTATGCGTGGACCTCACATTTTAAGCGCAGATGATTTGACCGTGTTTCGGCAAAGCGCGAATAGCTTGACTGCAGTGTTGTTGATACAGTTTTCCTCGGTGAACTTTAACATCACCTACTGTCACGTCATTGAATTCACGATGCGCACGATTAAAGATATTGCCCTTTAACACCTGTTGGGAACTTAACCATACCTCCTTCGTTGGAGGAATGTCCGAATCGAAGATTCCGTTTAAACTGATTTTTACTTACTTTTAGGAGACACCACACTCTATCGCCCTAAAGAGCAAAAATGACACTGCCATCTGTCGGCAAAATTACACAGCACACAACTGCAACAAATATACAACATTAACAATTCACTATTCTAATTCTTATACTATATTAAAGGGATCCTTTTCAGCAAAAAATTTCAACATCCACAGGCTGTTCAGACATTAAACTTCAAGGGGATACAAGAGCTTAACTGTAAGTCTTAACATTGTCCTATTTGGGGTGCGTACAGCACATGCCCTTACTAATCCATCTCTCCCTGGGAATAGCTCTGTAATCAGTCCCATTTTCCAAATCAAACGTTTCATCTTGCTGTCTCCAATGAGGAGCAGGTCTCCCTCTTTCCGCTGAGTGCCATGTCGTGCCTCACTAGTGTGGGCAGATCTTACGTCTAGCACATACTCCCTCTTCCATCGATTCCAGAACTCGTTGATGAGTCGATGGCGGTACTTCCACCTCCGAGTCAGCTCTTCTCTGTCAGCACTTACCTGACTGACAGAAAAGAAGGACCTGGTTGAAGGAGGTGATCTGTTTCCCTACCAGGAAGTGAGCTGATGTTAAAGGTTGTGGTTCTTGCAGGTCACTGTCGACAAAGTTGAGTGGCCTTGAATTGGTTGTTGCCTCCACTTCTGACAATAGAGAGGTCAACTCTTCAAAACTCGGAGAAGCTCTCCCCATCACCCTTTTCAGACAAGTTTTTACAGTGCGAACCAGTCTTTCCCAAAATCCACCCCACCAAGCCGCTCGTTCCATTATGAACTTCCAGCTAATGCCCCTTTCAGAGAAATACTCTAATAGCTTGGGCTCCTTCATAGATTTCCAAAGCTCCTTAAGGTCCTGATTAGCCCGCTTGAATGTTTGGGCGTTGTCTGAATAAATTGTTCTACAGAGACCCCTCCTGGGTATACACTCAACAAAAATATAAACGCAACACCTTTATTTCTGCTCCGATTTTTCATGAGATGGACTTAAAGATCTAAAATTCATTCCAGATACACAATATTACCATTTCTCTC
>JAABNY020000039.1:15053838-15077116 GCA_015164015.2 Brevimyrus niger
GTGTGTGTGTGTGTGTGTGTGTGTGTGTGTGTGTGTGTGTGTGTGTGTGTGTGTGTGTGTGTGTGTGTGTGTGAGCTCGTCCAGGGAACCATCACCACTCTCCGAATACACAGGCACGGTGAATACTCCTGTAAACAAAGACACTCTGCACTGATCGGGACCAGAATCCAATCAGAAATTTAACCTGCAGGATGTGACGCTATTCCAGGGGCAGACAAGCATAATGTTACCTGGGGTTCAGCTTCTTAACATGTCAGCTGTAAGAACAATTGATTGTAATAAACATAATTGTATGACATCCCATTAAACTGCCAGTTTGAATAAAGATTTTTCAAAATGCATGAATAATTTAAAATACACTGGTCAGTGTGATATAAAGCTGTGGATCATGTGTTGTACTATAATGTGACAGCATTTTATTCTAGTTTGTAACATGTTAAAAAAAAATACATTTTGTCTTTACTACTGTCTATATCAGGGGTGTCAGATTCCAGTCCTGGGGGGCCGGAGCCCAGTGTAGCTTAGTTCTTTACCTGTTACACCACTAATGATTCAGCTCAAGAGCTGTGTGGTAATTAGCACAAGGAGTTGAATCAGGTGTGTAAAGTTAGAGGAAACCCAAAAATGTGCAGGGTCCGCCCCCCCAGGACTGGAGTCTGACACCCCCGGTCTCTGGCTATGGAACTTTAAGGAATCCAAGGATCCTTAACCTGATGATCTACGATGAGACTCATCTGTGATCGTTAATTGAGAAAGAAAAAACTAAACTGTAAATACCATGTCTGTTTTTTGTTTTTTTTTTCGCCATGGTGTTGACCCCTGCATCCAATATCATCATGCCAGACAACAGCCTGCCTCAAAAGAGCTCTTACATAATATGACCAGTGAGTCCCCATCTGACAGTCATGGGTTTCAAAAGAACAACCAGTTTTCAATTTTCAGGCACGATGGTCAACTGGGGATTTCAGAAGTAGTGTAATAATACAAGAAGCCCACCGGTACCTCGGTCAGATCCTTGCAATGAGGCCTCTGTAAAGGAAAAAGGCAGAGGCCTATCTCACGTCTTGTATTAAAACCATTACGTGTGGGAACACGTTTCATTTAGTTGGTCTTCTGTTGTCAACAAGCACCTTGTCATTAGGAACCTGTTTTCTAATTATTCACCAGGCTAGTAATTATCTGTTTGGTGAAGCATAATAGTCAACTGACAAAAATAGGCCAGTTTTCAGTTTTTAAATGGCTTTGAAGTGAGAGATTGACACTAATAAATAAAACATAATGGGACTGGAAAGAAACTAGATTTAAACGGTTTTACAGCATTATGATAATCAAACCAATTATCTAACCGCTTTTAATAACTTCCCCACAATAGGCCTATCTGTAAACACCTTTGTGTAATGGTTTTCAATATGCAACGTCAAGTTGGTTTGGTAAATAGAGTATGTAATTTTCAAAGTATTGTTTCATACATTTAAAATACTTAAATGATTTGCAACTCGTTTTCAATTCCATAAGCATAATAGACAAAGAACTTTAGTGCATTGGAAATTATTCAGCAGTAATATAATCACTGAGTGATATATCATATTATATGCAAGCTAGCAGAGTAACGTTTTTGAAAATTAAACCTTTCATAAAACCAGATCCGCACTTGTCAAAGACAAATGCATTCTCCTCAGTTTAAGTTACAATTATGGTATTATTGCTTCGCAAATAATAATAAAAAAAAATCAATAATTACATTCGATTCTGATCCGGATAAACGGTTAGAAGATGGATGAGTATAATTCAGTAATTCATAGGTCTTCGTTTTTACTTAGAAAATAAAAATACATTGCAAGTACTACATCGCTGAAAAGTGGCCTTTAAAAAAACTGAACATTGAAGAGTTCCATAACAAAGAATTAAATAATCATATAATTTTTACAGGCTACTATGTATAATTTTAAAATGAACTCAGTAAGGATTATGTAAATCATCATAACGTTTCAAACGTTAAAAGCACCAGTTAAGAATTTCACAACGACACAAAAATAGTAGTTAGACAATACTAGGGCTTAATTCTGGGCCAAGAAAAATAATTCAATTGATCATGCAGCACCCTTTCGTCACACTGCGCATCTGCTGAAATATGTAGTTATATTTCGTAGCTTAAATAGCTGGGAGTCGTAAATTGCGGTAGTGTGGACATCTGGAAGGCTGTCATTTTACCGAAATGTTGCTCCCATTACAACTTTTCGCAGCTTCAAGTTTCCTGTATAGCACTTGACCTACCACACTATCCAGATCTCCACTAACTACAATCCGCAAATAAACCTAAAAATTATAGTGACTTACCCGAACAGTAAGTATTTTGTGCTCTCTGGGGAATTCGTTGTCCAAAGTCCAGTAGTTCAGAGAGTCCCCGCGCTATTAAGCAGAGACGTTAACTTTCCATATTTTATTAATAAAGGCGGCTGCGCATATGCTGCTTCCGAAGACCGAACGTGCTCGTCTGCGTCTGGTTCAGAGCGCCGAAGCTGTCTTTTTTCCGGGTAAAGCGATGCCGATTAGAATAAACCAGCCCCGGATATGATCTAGTTTTTTTCCAAAAGAGAACCAGAAACTAGTGATGCGCTTGTTATTTATTTCGTGGAAAGAAAACTTTTAAAATTTTCATAATCCTTTAAGTTTATGTCCCATTTTGATTGATGAACTAACGAGAAAATGTGCCGTTTTGTGAAAGGCTAGCTTACGAATTCATATCATTCAGCATTGCAGTGTAACATATTTCAAGCATCCGTGGAGCGCTCTTAGATTAAAACCAATTAACTGATTAATGTCCAACATACACATACTACTAGAGGAATTGGGATTTAAACCCACATCTAGTTTAAGTAGCATGAAAATCTTTCACGTCACATTTAGGTCCAGCTGTTGCTGCTTTCGGTTTAGGCGAAATAACTTATGAAGGATTTACTTTTAAGTCACTCGTGGACACAGAAATTACATTAAAGAAAGATTACATGTGTGGAAGTACATGCTTGTGCATTATCACTGGGCCACTGCCCAAACCAATTTCCTATTTCCGAGTAGCTGATTAAGGCTAAGTATTTTAAAAAATATCTCTTTTGTTCGTAGGTATGACACATTTAGAATCCCGCGATGCTAATAACAGATATTATCACTTTATCTATTAATTCTTGCTTCTGTCACAAAAGATGTTGTGACTGTTGCACATGAAGACCCCATTAACCAGCCACACCTCTTCTTGTATTGTGCTTCAATTGCTTTTTTTTTTTTGATAGAACATATTTTAATTATTTTCACGAAATCCTAATCTGGCCGTTTCATTCATAATTGAAATAGCACCATAATGAATTCATACTCACACGAAAAGTAATCGTCATGGTAATAGATAAAAGCTAGACTCACACAACTGAACAGGTCGATCAGGTTTGACTACACAATAGTGGCCTTACTGTTAGTCCATTGGCTAATCAGGCAATTTTGTTTACTAACTATCTCAGTATTATTGGTGACACCCCCTTTCAGATCCAGTTCTGTGTTTTGTTCCCCTCTTAGATTTCCTTGGGAACCAGGTTAAACTGTAATCATATGGTTCTTCATAGTATAATAAAGGACCCCCCCCCACCCCCTCACAGAAGTATTTAATTTAACAGGATCGACCAGCTAAGCTACTCCTTCATTGTGGCTTTCGACTATGATGAGAACTATGATGTTTATGGTATAGAATCAAGTACACTAGGATAGGTGAATCTGTGGCTACATTGTCTTAATGCAGAATTTGTATAATGACATAAAGAGTAGGAAAGAAAGGAACAGACGATGCCATGCACCTTTGAAGTATGACGTCATATTTGGAGTAAAACAATTCCAACCCCTTTCAGAAACTGAAATAATACCTGAATAAATGGACATGCACATGTCCTGCACATCCCCAGAAAAAGGGTTAGTCAGTAAAGCCCTACAGAAATCCCTGTTTCAGGGCAGACAAGAGACCTTCATAAAAGATCTGTGATGATGCTCCTAACTGCTAAATGTTCCTGACCTTCTCTGCATGAGTATTCAGATTTAAACATTTTCTCATCGTGTTTCATCTGTTTCTCTTTTGACTTCCTGTGGTTTCATTTATTCTGAAGTTAAAAAAAAAAAAATCTGAAGTTTCCACCTCTGTCAAGTCCGCTAATTCCACCCACTCATACTGCAATGATCATCATACAGTACCTTCCATGGGCCCTTTATGTACTCTGAGGTGAACTAGTAGCTGTCAACATTTGCTTCTGCATGTTTCAGTTTCCCCCTAATAAACTGACCAAACAAGTTGCATTCCTGAAATCGCATCAGTATTTCAACAGTTAGGAATGAAGACACAGCTAAATGTAGAAGGTAGTTCCTGAAAGTGTAACACCTTTTGTGTTTCCCATCTTTAATGCACTCTTTCTGATATAGGTTGAGTTAATTTCCTTGACTGAATATTGTTGGGCTTACCCAAAATGTCGATTTTTTTTAAATGGCTAAAACCAAATACAGACTATAAATTAGCCCTTACTTGAGCAACAGTTCTGATTCAGTCCTCTGTCCTGTATGTTGATCCAGAACCTAAATTTTTAACTATTTGGATGGGCCCATATGAGCAACAAGGCAAGCTGGCACCCCCCCCCCCCGCCACCGAACTTTATCACCACATTCCATTGTGTGCGTGAGGACGCGAGTGGCGAGATGGTAAAAATTATGGCGGATGGAGGTGGTTTTGGTAGTGGTAAAAGTTGGGTTGGCACCTTCTCAAAAGGTCCTTGCCAAGATCTACCACTGATCACGATTGTGAAGAAATCATGATAAAGATTATTGATTTTTTTTTTCTGAATGATATGGTTGCTGCTAATATTTCCTCTGAGAGAGAGAGAGATGTTCTTAGGCCATGTGAACTTTTTCTATTTAGCTGGTACCCAACTTGGAGATGTAGACAAAGCCACCAAGAGACCCAGGAAGAGGACAGTGTATTATTCTTTAAAGAAAGGTAAAAAGTCAGAGCGCGTGGTCTTCCAATGTACCCTTCTATCCTGTCCATATCTCATCTATCCTCCTTCCATATTTGCTTAACCAGTTACAGATCCCCAGTAAGTCTGGGGGCTAATCCATGATGCACAGTGTACTAAGCAGGAGGACACTGCCGACAGGATGTCATCCATACTTTCTTTTCGACTAATTTCCACACACAAGTGAAATTTAGCAAGTGGGTCAACTTATTTATTACTGTTGACGCCCTACAGCATTTAGGCAGCTAGCAGGCAGAAATCCCCCAACTGCCTGAACCCTCACCCTCCTGCAGAACTTCCACTTACAAATCGCTCCACTTACACGTTACTCGGTGTCAGATCACGCACTGCCCCCGAAACGAGCCGACCTCCTTTATCGGCAGCGGTCTTAAGTCCTTCTCTTCATAGGATAGGACTTGACAGGATTGGACAACGTGAACTAGTGAGATGGAAAATAATATAGTAAAAAATAGTGACGGGGGTCCCCCATCATACGTTTTTCCGAGCACATTACTGTACATTTTGCCCACCCACATACCCATCAGCACACCTCAGTACCTAATAATCTAACCCTGTCTAAAACTTTGAAGCCTCAAATCTTATTTATAATGTATTAGCAGGAACCTTCAATAAGAAATCCTCCAATAGCTGCTTACTGCTAATGTGAAGGGAGTAACCCACTGTTTTCCCTTAGGGGGCGCTTCCTCCCAGCCTCTTCACACGCAACAGCAATCTAAGTGCATGCTGAGGTTTATATTCAGATGAGGTCAAATAGATGCCATGCATTCTTGACAAATCCTAACTGAACTCCCTTAGATCTGCCCAGTCCATCACGTCCCTTCCCTGTGGGCCGAATGCAGCTCACCTGTGGCGAACATTTGACAGCCTAAATGTCCAGAGCATGGAGCTTTAGATCAGGCGTTGCCATTACAACACAGACCATCAAAGTTGGATCAAACGGCCACTGGAACCTCCAAACGAAGACTGTTTCAATAGCCAGTCCATCTAACATTGTTGCAATGTGGCAATGTGTCCACTCTTTAAATCATAGTGGAAAACCTGAATGATGGATGCACAAGTTTGTCACCCAGCCGCTGAAGATTGGCAACCCCAGGTATGCCTCTAGGGATGGGTCCAGGTAGCACAAATCCAGGGGAGGGGGGGTACTCTCTGTGCTACCAGTATCTTTCAACAGGGTTTTATTGTGGGTCGGGCTTTATTTGCTGTCTGTGTCTGTCACACAGCAGGCTTTCAATCGGTCTGCACATGAATCAGTTTGAATTCAGCAAACCAGAAGTGTGCAAATCAGGCTGCACTATGACATCCTATGCAGAGCTCTATGCAAATATGTACGTCGACTTTCCTTCTGTTTATCAAAGAAGCACACAGAAGCATTACAGGACAACAGGTGTCAACAAAAGCATGCTATTTTTGTTTAGCGGAAAAATAACATCAGAGAGACCTACCAAGAGTTTTTATATAGTTTATCCAATCAGGCACAGCCATTTTCTCAGTATCTGAAGCCGTCCTTATGGTAACCAATATTCGTATTTGTTTATTTCACCTCAAGTTGTTTATGAAAGACTCCAAACTAACCGTACCCACAAATAAGTAGGAGCTGCTTTGCTCATAGCCTCTTGATGAACAGCTTGACCAGCGGGGCTCTTAAAGCCAGGGTGGGGCAGCGCTGAACCAAGAGCTCTCTGTGGCTTTCAGCCTTGTGGGGGCTGCTACAGTTATCGGTGAAGTCACATTTTCCACGGCGCGCCTCATCACAGAAGGTGCCAAAGGTGCAGAACTTGACAACTATTCCTGTATAAAGACACAAACATGAAATGGAGGAGACTTGAGGCCAGGCTGTGGGCATGATGTTAGTCTCCATGTTAAGAAATTAGGTGGAAATAGTGGAGACTCCGGCCCTAAACCGCCGCGATCTTTATATTAAGATGGGAGTTTTATGTAGCCCTGCGTTTTGATCTTGCTTGAATGAGTGTTTATCAGGCCAGCAGAGAGTCTGTGGTGAATGAAGTGTATCGTTTTAACTCACAAATTGATAGAATGAAGGAAGTACCATCTGTTTTGTGGTGGCATCTGTTTATTCACTTACACCAATCGAGTCACGCTGCAGAGTTACTGGGATGGGGGCAACCATCTTCAGGCCACAGCTAGTCACTGTCCAAAGAGGAGGAGCGCTTCTGCTCTGCAAATGTGGGGGGAGGCACTGCGCACTGGGGCCCCCACCCTTCGGAAAGATGTGGCTCCTGCTGCTTCAGCACATTCTCCCGGTGCACATGTGGACGGCGTTAGTGGGTCTGGCAGTGCCGGCGGCCGCAAAGGGCCTGCTGAGTCACCGCTTCCCAGCACGTCGGAGGCAGCGTCTGGCCGGGGATATTAAAAGCACCCGAACTCTCACTGATCCAGGCCCGGTGGACCACATGTTTCGGGGAGCAGGGTACGCTGGTGATGACGGGGGCAGGGGGGGGCTGGGGGAGTTTTTGCTGGCACTGTCCCAGAGAGAAAACACAGGCCGAAGCACAGTGCTGCAGCCCGATCCACGCCCCCACAGCATGTATGAGGCAATGATGCAGGGGTGGGGGGGCAATAAATGCCGGTCGGGGAAGAGAATGAATGAAGCTTCAGATGCTGCCACAGAGGAAAAAAAGCAAAAGGGACAAATCTGTGCCTTTATTTTTGTCCATCCATAAAGCTATTAACAGATGAATACAATATATGAGGTATAGAAGAACACAATAATTCAATATATCAACATACTTGAAACAGCAGAAATCAACCTACCTTGGGTTTGCATTAGATTTTGAAATATAAGATAGTCGGGTTGCCTTCCTTGAACAATCTTAGCTTTCTGACTATATTAAAACTATAGGGGATGTGGGAGGGCATTTATTCTTATAATGTCACTGACATTTTTTTTTTTAGGGTTATGAAAAGTCTTGCTGCTGCGCCATGGAGCATTATGCTGGCACCTTGTGAGGGAGCTGGAGAACTGCAAGCAAAGGCCCCAGTGAGGGAGCTGGAGAACTGCACGCGAAGGCCCCAGTGAGGGAGCTGGAGAACTGCACGCGAAGGCCCCAGTGAGGGAGCTGGAGAACTGCACGCGAAGGCCCCAGTGAGGGAGCTGGAGAACTGCACATGACGGCCCCAGCAGCTGCATGCAGCTTTAACCACTATTGGTCATCCAGTTGCTTATTCAGTACAGTGTCCTGGGAAGGGGGGAGCTGGAGCTGATCCCAGGCAGTACAGCAGATAAGGTGGGATGCCAGACCGACACAGGGCACATATTACAGATGCCATTGAATCTGTGTGTTTTTGCATAGCTTAGAAAGGAGATGTGTAATAGGGAGAACCTGCACAAACTCCACACCTACAGAGCAGGTGGTGCAATTCGGGCCTTCAATCCTGTCACCATGTCCCCTTCCCTCGTGTGCGTCTTCCTAAAGACCCAGAGTAAAGTAAATCAGTTCTTTAAACATAAACTTAATCATGATTCATCTAGAAAAATCATTAAACCAATAATTATACGTCAATAATTATAAGCACCTTGTGTCAAACAGGAGGAAATATCTGCTGAATACAAAATCAGGACATTTTCAGTAATTTCCAAGGAACACAACCAATTGCATGAGTTACATATTTGTGCCTCTTTTCCAAATTGCAGACTCCTTTTATTAAAATCTGACAATTAAAACATCTGGGTCCACATTTCACAAGGCTTTTTTGCTTAAGTACCAGGCACCATGCCACCAGCAGCCAAAAGTCACCCTAAAACCCCCCAAAGGCCTTCAATGCGCAGTCATATAGTGAAAAAAATTTAGTACTTGACTGAACAGCCCCAAGAGACCTTTTAGAACAGGGCTGGCATCAAGAGCCTGCTTCCAGTAATTACCAGGCTGGCATGGTGAGGGTACACCAAACAAAACATGAACAGTCTGCCACAAAAGCTTATGGCATTCCACCAAGATGAGAATCTTTCCATCTTTAATGAGAGACACGCTTAGAGCAAGCTAAGGGGGGCAAGGACCACAAGAGGCCCAGCAGGAGGCAGGTACCCTGGGTGCAGCTCAGGAGCCCCTTGAGGGTCATCAGGAGGTCTGCTGCTTATGCCCCTCTTAGGCTGCAGGCTGGATTCACGACTTGAATTTAACATCAGCAGATATGGCCAAAGGGTCATGCATCTCCAAAATGGAGACACCTTCTGGATGGCGCCAGACCTGGATTTCCTGCTAAGCACTAATATTTATAAGATGGCCTTTCCTGCATAATGTATTAAATGATTTTGCCCTAACAAGTCAATACAGATGTTGACATCGAACTATAAGGACATGCGAGAAAGATCGGCTGATCGGTGTCGAAAGTAGCACGTCATCTTAAATCACGACCAGTGTGTCATCTTAAATCACAACATACTGTTTGAAGGAATTGATCAAAAACCCGCTTTTCTAAATACGATTCAAGTCTTTTTCAAGTCATCTATTGCCGAAAGGTCACAACACTGTAGATGTCGTCTGTGCCAAGCAGGACAACCAGTTACCCCACGGGCACCGTGCGGCACCAAAGGGAAAGTGTGTTTGCCAACATTTCCCTAGAGAATGTAGAAATATCTAGCAGTGTCACTGTTGTCCTTCACCAAGAAGAAGGGGCCTCAGTCCCTGCAGATCATCACGTGCCACTTTCAAGAGTGCCGAGGTGGAAAATGCTGGCCTCTCAAACAAAAACTGGAGAATCAATCTAAGATATGTGGTAGCCTTACTGAGGCTTTAAGAGCGAGGACAGACCGTGAGGATGTCTAAGGGGCAGCAACAAAAGGGCCAACAGACTTACCAAATCTGCTTACTGGATTTCCCGTATCAGTGTTCAAAGTTAGATACACAGAGATACTAATTCAGGTCCTTATGGAAAATATTTATTACATCTGTGCAAGTTCCTTTCACCCAGCTTACAAGTAATATTGTTAAATAGTCTAGATTAACTGCACACAAAACAGTGGAGGAACATTCAACAAACTTATGAAGAAGAAAAAAAACGACTCTGGGACAGGCAGCAACACATAAATGACAATGATGGCTGTGATGATGCAGGAAGGGGGTGGATGTGAGCAGCCAATTGGAACCATTACCTGTGCATGGTGCTTATGACCTGCTTGGGGACACTGAATACATGGACCACAATGCTCTCTCTCTCACAAGCAAACTCAAATGGATCTCTATTAAGTCAAATTTAACATGCATGTACTGCTGAAAGGATGGAAGAAAGAAACGAAAAACAGAAAATGGCTGTAGAAAACCTTTCCCAAATTACGGTATTTAGCATGTAAACATACTTGGACTTTTAGTGTCAAGATACAAGGGAGGGAAAAAAACCCAGAAATGTTTAATTATGACAAGGAATTTGGGGAGCAGAGGCATTAAATTGAAGGCAGTTACTCTGCACCACTGAACAGCATCCAGTGGCACAGCTTTGAGATTAACTGGGCAGGTACATACAGATAGAAATAGAAATGGATAATAAATACCAAACACATGGTGCACAGGAAGTGCTGCCCTGATTGAATATTCAGCGGTTAAGGTACCGGACTGTGACCAAGACTGAGCAGCAGTATTTACACACGCAGCTTCAGCTCGTCAGGCTGCTTTGTGAAACTGCCAGATGTAGGTATACGGCTCATCCAGGTGCAGCGCAAACATTTGCCATTTTAAATATAAATTTATTTACATTTCAGTGCCTCAAAAATTACGCTTTGCAAAAGGCAAGCAATATAGATTTCCGTCCTGTTATATACACACACACACAGCTTGAATTAGCAGTGATTCAGTTAGAGCTTTTGCCCACTACACAGTAATAGATCCAAAGCCAGGATTCTCCTCTGCTCACCGTCCATCACATCTAAAAAAACCACCATCTCCCATGTCCTTCCCAGAATTCCTGACCAGTAATTAGGCCATTAAGCCATGCAAAAAAGCAGGGATTTCAAAGGCTGAATGACGTGCAGAACAAAAACAAACAACTAATTCGAAAACTACAAAATACACGCCACATCTGCACAATAGCTTTAATTAGGGGGTCTGTCCATCTGCTCTTCGTTAAATTATTTCTGTAGATCTTGTGTTTCTGTTCGAATTCAAGTTATTTGTGGAGGATGTTAGGTTCACAGATGGCTACTGGACCTTATTACTGCTCCGCTTATTTTACAAACAAGGAAAACAATTGTTATTAGGCATATAAAATGACCAGCCCCTTATTTCTGGGAAAGCGAGGCCTTGACACAGTTATCTGGCAACATGAGCATGTTAAGCTGAGATAAGCTGGACCCTGGAGCCACAGGCAGGCTGGAGGGACGACATGCTGTCATGGCCGCCGTTCACTCCGGTCTCCCCATCTTGGCAATGAGCTCGTCACAGATCTTGGTGAGTTCCTCAATTTCCTGATTCTAAAAAGGCCAACAATATTTTACTTGTTAAATGTTGAAGGGAAAAACAGAGACATTTAAAAGTGCAATACAACTCTAAATTAAACATTTAAAATGACTAAATCTTCTTAAAGCACCCAAGAGCAAAAAATTCATCCAACACGGCCCCATCCATTAGGTACGGAACATGAGATTGTACTGCACCTTCTGATGGAGAGCTCTCTCCAAGGAATCCACCTTCATCTGCTCCTTGCGTAGGCTGGCGTGAAGAGCCATGCTCTCCGAGCTGGCCTTCGAACGGACCTGGGCGATCTCCTCGTTGGCCCTGATAGAAAGATGTCCACCTTGTCAAGTCGAGTCGAGAGCCCAATGCCGTACTATGCGTATACAGGTAGACAGTGGCAGGAAGTATTGTTCCCCAGGACCACAAGGTGACATACAATGGCAGTTCCAGGGGGAGGGTTTGCACAATAATACAGAGTACAAAACACAGGACAGGGTGAAACAGTGGAGGGAGGGGCTGGACACAAGGGTTTATATACATGCATAGTTAAGCACCCATACAGAGTGGTGGAAATGAAATTAAGCTGCACATGGTGAAAGGTCATGTGATTGTATCACAATGATTATATCATCAGATCAAATGGACAACAAAGTTGGCAGTATGGGCAGACTGCTGAACCCATGTCAGTAGGGTGTGCCCCCCCCGGGCCTGAACACATGCAATGATACGGTGCAGAAGGGAGTTGTACAGCCATTGTCTTCTCCTGCGGCAAGTCAGCTCACAGCTGTTGTAACTGGCCTTCGAGAATCTGCCAATTGGGACTGGGTCTGATTTCATGTCCAAGCTGATCCCACACACTCCTCATTGGGGAAAGATCGCGGGACCTCAACACGATGCAGGCAGTTCATAGACACACTGTGTGTAAACAGGTATTGTTTTATTGAAAGACTGTACCAGGGTGTCATCTCAAGAGGGGTAAGACATGCGGACGTAGCTGATGTAGCACTGTGCTGTCAGGGCCCCCCGAATCACTACCAGAGATGACCCGAATTCATACCCTATGGCTCCCCACACCATGATGTCATACCCTATGGCTCCCCACACCATGATGTCATACCCTATAATGCTGGTGTTTCTCCACAACATTGGCAGGATTAGTCCTCTCCCCTTGGTGGCACCACACACACACACATTATGTGGTAATGCAGAACCGAGATTCATCGCTGAACATGGTACTACGCCACTCATCATCAGTTCATGCCTCCCAGTTACAGCACCACTCCAAACACAGTTGGTGTTAATGGCACCCTACGCATGGGACAGCGAACCCATAGTCTGGCTGATGCCAGTCGTTGAGACACGGTGCTGGATGACACAGGATGTTGTAGAGTCCAACACCTGTGTCTGGATGGCAGGCTCAGATGTCATGAGGTCCTGTAATGCTTGGTGCACAATACGACAAACCTCTCCTGGTGTGGCCCTTCTTGGATGACCAATGGTATTGGACATATGTGGCTGCCCTCAGTGCTCATTGGTTCCAACATCGGGTGACTGTAACATTTGCGGGCCCTCACATGCCAGGCAATTGCACAATACAACCATCCGGTCTCATGCAAACCCACAATGCAACCCCTATCAACTCCCCAACTATTCACTCCGTCAAGTGCTGGTAATGCTATCTAATGCATCTACAAGGCATCCTCTGTGTTCAGTGACTATATGTGCCAGCTCCTTGCAAATCAAACCATTTACAGACTCATCGCTGTTCTGCACGCGTACCAAATTACATCCAAACTGAACCATTACTTCCGACTGCTTAAGTTTTTTTGTCACAGAGTATAAATGTTGCATTGATCGCACATGCTTCCCGGTTCTCCTTTGATCATTTAGACCTCCCGACCAGTAGAGGTGCCATATGTGTAGCTCCAGTCTTACTTGTCTAGCTTTTCCTCAGCATGGATTTTGAGGGTCTGATAGCGTTGCTCTTCCTGTTTCACCCGGGTAAGATACTCCTGTGCACATTTCTTTAGCACCTCTTCATTCTGGGCATAGAATCAAAAGGAAGTCCTCAAGTGACAGGGGCTAGAGTTGACAGCAAAAATAAAATTGTCACTGATGGCATAAAATGTCTTTTAGCCTCATGCCAAGACGCACATACCTTTTTGAAGCCCTCAAGGACAGACTTCATATTCTCGTACCTCCGGAAGAGGTCGGATAGGGAGCGCTCTACGGAGTTGAGGTCAGCCAGAGCCTGCTCCTTCTCCAGAGTCAGCTGCTGGATGGTACTCTGGGAGCTCACTGCGGCTTGCTGCTTGTCCTCTGTGAGGAAGCCACACAATCACAGAAGTTTTACCAAGATCCTTGTCAGATTTCACTGAGCAGGAGATAAGACAAGCTAGCGTTTTATTGATCCCGGCTGGTGCAGGGAGCAGCAAGGAACATGGAGTACAGGTAAGCCCACACAGTGCCAAACAAGAGAGCGTGCACAAGGCAAAACAATTCATAAAAATGTGCAATTGTATGTGCCAACAGACAACAGAGGACTACAGCAAAGATGGGGAAGACGGATGACAGAGGTACAAATAAAATGAGCAAATCAATAACTTACCGATCATCTGCGCAACCGTCTTCTCATATTCCGCAATGATTTTTCTACAAAAGGAACCGGCACAAATTGAGCTCTCACCAGTCAATCCATCTACCATCTGTGCATCTACCCGTCACAGGCGCGCGGAGGGGCAGACCTCATTTCAAGGACCTCTTGTCTGCTCTCTTCGTGTTTTTTCTTCCATTCATTGGCCTCCATTTCTTTCGTGATAATCTGTGGCAAAAAAAAAAATACAGAAAGACAGGACAGTGTGAAATGGGTGGGGGGGGGGGGAGCCGGACAAAGGACACAAAGCGTATTATCTTCCTTCCCCATACACCTGTTAACCGTGTGACATGGTTCCTGAGACCCAGCTGATTTCACGCCCTGCAGATGGTTCCTCTTTCAGGTAGAGTGGCATCGTTGAAAAGGCCGTACAGAGAGACAGTGAGCAGTTACCTCCTCCCTAATCAGAGTGAGGACAGCTTCTTTGTCAGCCTCACTGAGAGAGATTTTATCCAGAGCTGGAGATCCTTTGTCTTGACTGTCACTTCCAGCCAGCTTGGCACTTTTGGTTTTGCAGGGGTCATCGAGCTGTTCAACAGGAGAACAAGACACTGTCAGGGAGGGGGAATCAAAATAAATCATTCTTTGCATATGAAGTATGCTCCACACCTCGGCTTTCGCTTCAACACTAGGGGCACCTGGGATTTTACATAGAGCGGTGAAATATTTGTTTGTTGTGCTACTGTTAAGAATACATTTAGAGTGTTGCAGTCTATGATACAATAGGAACATATCCATCCGTCCATCCATCCATCCATCCTTGCTTGCTTGCTTGTCCTGCACAGTGTTGGAGGTGTCAGGAGCCCATCCCAGAAGCAACAAGAGAGTTAGGCTAAGAATATACCCATCACAAAGCGCACACACACACACAGGTTTGTAATTATATCTTTGTGGGGACTCTCCATTCATTTCTAGTGGAAACCAATAATCCCAGCAATGACAACCTTAACCCATACCCAGCCCTATCCTTAACTATAAGTAACCAAACAAAATACAAGGCTTTTGCCATTTTTCATTTTTGAATCTTTGTGGGGACCTGAAAATGGTCCCACAACATCAAAATAACAGGTCTTTATCATATTGTGGGGAACATTTGGTCCCCACAATGTAATATAAACATAATCCACATGCACATAGAATATGTTCAAAAAGTGCTTGTAAACACAGTTTGGGCAGTGAAATTCAGAGACCATTTCAGTCACATGTTATGCGATTGTGGTCAAACAAACCATGCACTGTTAGCAGTTCTAACATGAAGAATGGTAATGCCATCTACATACTGATGCCAGCTTTTTGGGCGTAATTCAGTTCATCAGGATTCTGGTCATGTGGTAATCTCTGTTGTCAAAACCTCAATATTGTTGTAAACTACTACAGACATACAGTTGTGAACAAACAATTTCCTCGCTTTGGGCTTATTAAAAAGTGTCAGGATCATTGACGCAAAAAGCATGGTTAATTTTTTTTATGGCCGTCAAGGAGAATTACATAGCTTGTGGTATCATCATTGTAAAGTAATTTTACCACAGCATGTGTAAATACTTTGTATTCAAGTGTTTCATCAGGCAAGTGATTCAAAGCAAGACAAAATCTAGCAAAAGAGTTGTGCTTTACACAAAGGCGAGAGTGAAAAAGCTATTTCAAGTTTTCATTCAGTATGTTTCCATGGTAACTTCTGTCCCTGGGAGTCCTTGAAGGAATTGGAAGACCATTAGTTTACTTTATAATAATGAGACCCCAATCACAGAAATTCTGTCTGAAGAAAAAAAAAAGTGTGAAAAATGCTGTTCAGTTTATTTCAAAGCTTTAATTCGCAATCACTATGCTGCTGACCATATGATCACCATTTTCATTTCCCGGACATGGTTTCCAGATAACGAACACATTGCATTCTAGCCAGTAATTCTGTTCTGCTTTCATGAAGAATTTAACACTTAAGTTTATACAGCTGGTCGAGTTTGTTACCCACACCCTGGTATCTTGGTCATTTCACTGTGCATCATAAAAATGTTTGGCAATTGTTTGATATTTAAAACATACCATCACTGAAATTTGACCTAAATACACACACGTCTCGGAAAAATTTCTATAGACTATATTGAAAACCACTCATAACCACTGCCACTGTTTAAATATCCAATATCCAAATTCTCACATGATTTGTACTTTGTCCTGTAGTTAATCTCAGCCCTGTTCAAAGCATAATATAACTTCAAAAACATGCAGGCAGAAGTAATTTGTAAAGCTTTAATGGAGGTTTAGCACCATCTAGTGGTAGAGAACTAACAAAACCAATTACTTATAGCCAATTGTGGTAATGATAGGGTATGTTCTATATCACAGGTGTCAGACTCCAGTCTTGGGGGGCCTGAGCCCTGCACATTTTTGGGTTTACGCTCGTTTAACACACCTGATTCTTCTTGTGCTAATTACTACATAGCAGTTGAGCTGCATCATTTGTGGTGGAACTGGGAAAGAACTAAGCTACACAGGGCTCCTGCCCTCCAGGACTGGAGTTTGACACTCTTGTTCTACATACTTCCATCCCTACTCTACATCCCTACTCTCTCCCACACTCTATATAATTCAATACCACAAAATAATAATGACCTGATTTGTTTTATGAAGAAACCACCTGTATTTGTTTCAAAGGGTTAAAGACAAGAGCTCTACTTACCCCATTGTACATGTCCTCACCATCTGGACCTCCTGTTGTTAGTTCCATCCCTACAAAAAACAACATAGCATTGACTTCTCAGTAAAGAGAATCAGCTTGTAATGTAAACAGACTGACGGCCTGAGCAAGTTTTAAATTTTACATCAGGGGAAGAATTAGTATAGATGCATTTAATTTGAACTTCAGATATCATTCCAGCCAAACCTTACTCTTAATGAATCTGTGGTGCAGCAGTAACAGAGAGTCGGGGGGGGGGTCATGGGGCTTCATTCTTCAGAGTCTGAATACAACAATCGTCTGAATTATTAAACAAATTTATTGTTTGCTGAATAGCCACAAGGTGGTAGCAGATACCACTGACCTTTTGGTAAAAATAAAAGGATAGATTACACTTCTAAAAAATATTGCTCCATTTGCAATCACGGAATTCGGGGGCAACATCTAATTAATTTCAATGGAGTCTCTTAATCCTTGCCATCTCTTAAATTGATGAGCATTCATTCCCAAAAAGCTCAGCAGAAAAATATAAAAATTAGACCTCATTCTTAAAATGCAGTAACAATCACAAGTATACATGTCAACTGACTGCAGCTGAATCACGAGTGAAACACAGTCATCAGCCCTGAAGGAATTCTATCATGAGACAGCTATGTTCCTCAAATCAGTTATAAACATTAGAGAAACTCCAAATATAGCCTCTCCCTAGGTTATGATGGGGTTATTTTCTAATAAACCTATCACAAGACAAAAATATTGTAAGACAATGCATTACTACAATACACCTAACAAAGATAAGAGCATAGCCTATCCTACCATACACATGCTTAGAACACTTGCATTAGGCTACAGTTGGACAAAACCATCAACACAAAGCTTATTTTACAATAAACATGTAATTCATTGAATAATGTACTGAAAGCGAAAAACATTTACACCTGTCATAAAGTCAAAATATCGTAACACGGACCATCGTAACCTGAAAAGCATCTGTATTTTAGAACTATGGATGTTACGATACACTATATTTCCAAGTGTTAATATCTAAGGCAGCTGATTAAGCCTTGAAAGAGCTACAGCGAGAGGGGATGAGGGTCAGTTAGCAGCAAACAAGAATCATGCGTTTCTCCACAATCCCAGGCCAGACAGACGACCCTCCTTTTACCCTGATAATATCTGTGGTACTTAATCAGGGAAGCCGCTTCATTTCCTTGTGAGGTTAATGGGCAGTTGATTCCCCAAAGGGGTACAAGTTCCAGCCCAATCTTTCAGGGCTGAGCGCGTTTGTCTTGGACTTACAGAAAGTGCCCTCCTACCCACACTACTGTGGTTTCTGTGCTGGTCCTCGTCACCAAGCGGAATGTCAAGAAGTTCTGAAACACTATTTGTGCCCTCTTTAGCCAAATGATCGTTATTTTAAAATTATAGAAAATAGGAGAAACATGCACTTTGGGGGGGGGGGGGGTAAAGTTCTGCACCAATCGGGAACCGACCAGGAGAGACTGAAGACGAGGCAAGTTTAAGGAGGTCTCAGGGAAAAACAGACCACGGGAGCAATAAGCCTCCCTTCTGAGCTCCTGAATGGGTCATGAGAGGAAGACCAGACAGTGCAGCCAAACCTTTCCCAGCCAGCCGCTTCTTGCAGGGCTCATCCTCTTCCTCGCAGCAGCCATTCTCAGTTTTGCCCGGGTTCTGGCTGGACACAGAGGAGGCCAGCTTCTCCTCATCTGTGGCATGGACCCTGCGGCTGCCAACCTTCGGCCCCTTCTCCTGTCAACGGCAAACGCATGCTCAGATACCCGCTGCGCTGCACGTGACACTGGTGACCTACTGGTGCTGGGAGTCGTGTGCATGTTAGCAGTGGCACCTTACTGCAAATTGGCAGGTAGAAACAAGGGCATACAGAGGATGAATGGTTGAAAACAAACCGGCCCTTTATCAGAATTACACAATCTCTCAGCCCAAGGTTGGGAATGTAGGTTGCTGCTTTTGGGATGACTAATTTGTTTGCTACAAAGTCAGGTCAATCTGACTGCCTGCAGCAATATGCGATTTTGGGAGGAACGAACGCTGGTACAGAGGGGAAGGATGCTCAGACTGGACCTTTAGGGAGCGTGGGAAGGAGCAGGGCCCAAGTCTCGACCCCCACTTCAGGGTGCACTAAACCATGACCGGCAAACTGAGCTGTATGTGGAATGAATGGGCTTTTCACAGCGCTGAGACACATGTTTATGATGAATGAGCTGGTGTCCCCAGCAGCTCATGTCGCAGAAAAATATAAATGATCTGAATACAAAAATCCAGAAGCATATGATCATTATTTACATGTGATGACACTTAATGAAAAAAATGGAAGGAATTTCCAATACTTCTACCTGCATAGATACAAAAAGTCAGTAACGTAGCTGCTAGTTTTCTTTATACGATCTATGATAATTCATTCATTCAGTTAACTTTGCAGGAGTGTACAAGACCTAGGCCACGTGTGCACTACATTTGTCCACATGGTGGCACTATACAAGGCGATTTGGAATGTTCAGAAAAAAATTAAGTACTCTGCAACTTTTTTGGTTTAAAGCCCAAATGCAAGTAAGTAATTTATATGCATGAATTAATTACAATTAAACCCAACATACAATGTGCAGATAATCAAGTGAAACCATCTCACGCTGCCATCATACCTGACTGCAAATGTCCACAAGGGGCTGCTGTTCATTCTTCCCTTTGTTGGCATTCCTTTAAAAAAGGGGGGGGGGGGGACAGATCACCTAGAGGAATTTTGAGGATCAGGCCCTGCTTGTCCAGACAGTGCATAATAGTAAACTTCCACTAGGCCATAGGAACTTGTCAGCTCTGAATGGTGGTCATGAAAACACCAGGAACCTATATACATGATAAATGAACCACAAGCTGGTACAAGTCAAAACAGGATCGGTCACTCAGACAGCACTGTGCACAAATGGGAAGGGGAAAAAAAATACATGGATTTAAAATCTGCCCCCAGTTCACAAAATTATTTTCTTAATTAGTATTATGTGTGTACTATACTCTTCATGAAACACAAAAGTGAATGCGAGCTTGTGGGTAACAGCACAGCACAGGTCAGGTCAGCCAGCCAACCAACAAGCAGCACCCGTGTGGCTGAGGGTTATAGGCCTTGCTCATTGGCTAATGGGCTTGGGGCTATTCTCCACAGACCGGGACTCGAACTGGAGACCTTCTGATCACTGGCAGAGAGACTTAGCCCACGGAGCCACACACCACAAACACCTACTGACAGCTGTTTAACACAGTGGACCGTGTGGTACGGAAGAAATCCTGCGAGAAACATTACGGCCACTTGATTGCACTGCAGAGTCTGATAATGGCCAAGGAATACGCATGAGGCAGAGTATATGGTACACACACTGCTTCATGATATTGCTTCCATGTTCCGAAATGTTAGTACCCCCCCCCACTGAAAATATTCAAGAGGTTTCATGACGACCATGATGAATTGAGACCTCTTCCATGGATTCACCGGTTACCAGATCTAAATACCAATAATGGAGCAGAGATTGTAAAGTGAAATTCTAACTTCTTCCATCCCTCAATGAACTGGAGGCGTTTTCCTCTCAAATGGGCCAAACATCACGCTACATGTCAGGATTTGTATGACAGCATTTCATAAAAGACTGAAGCTGTTCTACAGTGTGGTCTCACTCCTTAGTAGCTCCTTGATATCAATACTGTTCTGTGCTTTCATCCTCCTGTCCACCACTGTATATTTAATTAGGAAAGGAGACCGACATGCTGGGGGTTAGAGAGGACAGTAAAAAGCTAAATTTACTAGCTCCTGAGCAAAGGATTTAGATGCGCACCAGAATGTGATCAGATTAAAAGGATAAACAAAAATCCCATGACCACAAAAGGGAGAGTAAATATTTAAACATAATAAATCAGCTGAACAAGGTATTAAAGAAGGCAATGTCAAATAAGTGTAAAAATTCAAGTCTTTATCCAAGTCTACTTCATTTAGTCTATTCAAAAAAAATAATTGGAAGAGTGATGTTTTATAACATTTGTACAGTACCAGGTACAGCAGGTGATTATTATGAGCTTTAGATAGCAATGCTGATGGAGAGACCAAAAGACCACCTTAGACAGACCTACACTTAGTGAGACATCACAAGGGGCCACTCAATAGGGACAGATTGTAGGGATTACTGACCAACAGACTGTAGCAGTCAAAAAAATAATAATCATCATAATGTAATCAGCATGACTGTCCTATTTATTAATTCTTGTTTAGGAAAGGTCTGGACAAAGCCAAGCATTGTTTAAAAGTTATAGAACCCTATACAATTGTGAAGTTAGTAATAGAACCACTTTTTAAACAGCGATGGTTACCATGACTATAATTAGCATATCCATCCACCTTTCCACTAACCACTTATCCTGGACTGGGTTACACGCCTATCCCAGACTGCACAGGGCTCAAGGCTGGGGTACACCCTCCATGGGCTGCCAGCGCAAGCATTTTCATCCGAAATGGCTGATAACTGATAACGTAGCAAACCAAACCATTCACCCAAGGGATCTGGCATTGGAGAAGCGGCACACACTTACATGACTTCCCGGGCTCGGCCCTGTGGACGCCCCGCCAAACCCTCCTCATCAGTAAGGAAATTCAGCTTCTGGCACACTGGGTCATCTGCCACTTTCTCTGCCGAAGGGGGGCTCCTCAGCAAGTCCTCCCCATCCGATCTCCTTGATGGCCTGAAAGGGTCTACACAGTCTGCATCAAAACTGTAAGATCCCTTGAGGAGAGACGGAGAGTCACACATCTTGGCGTTGCTTGTAAATGGGTTGAAGTTGGGGTCGTCCAACTGGCCAGCATCTAAGTTGTATGAGGCTTTAGGGCAGGTAATCCCATCTGAGCCTTGACTGCTAACTGGTCCTGGCTCCAGCTCTGCAGATTTGCCCATCAGTTTTTTGGGGCCAAGACGACTGCCGGGCATCTTTCCCAGACTGCTGCTGGATGGCTTACTGACCACCTTGGGATTTGCATCATATTCCAGGCCAAGTTCCTGCATATGATCTCCAGTGGTGGGTTTTACCAGAGGATTGGTGTTACCATTGATCTGATTCAGGTCAAAGGCTTCGGAAATAGGTACATCATCATCCACTTCATTAGGGTCTGGCCCGTTCAGGGAGACCTTCATCATAAGAGATGCAGGTCTTTCTGTTTGTGATGTGTGATCTTCTTGGAGGTCATCTGTATGCCTGTTGTGGAGACTGTCACCCAGGAGCATGCCACGAGTCTGCAGGTTAAGGTTCTGGCCCTGGATTATATTGGAATCTACAGAACACTTTGAGAGCTGAAGGTTGTTTAAAGCATCCACAGCCTCTGTCAGCACAGGGGTGCCCTTGGCAACGTGGACAGCCTGGGAGGCCGGGGGAAGCTCGTTCTGGTTGGATTTCTTGTCCAGAAAGGAGTTGTCCAGGCCAGCAGTGCTGGAGAAGAGCCGTTTATCATCTCCCCACAGATCTAAGAAACAGAGAGCAAGCATATTACACTGAAAACTGACTAAACCAGTGCAAATCATTCAAAATATTTCCCCGGAATGCCTGGGGGAGGAGACATTTAAAGTGCAGAAACACAACTCCTAGCACAATACAGCCCCCCCCCAAAATCAATGTTGTTTTGCAGTACAGGTGAGACAAATGGGATCGAAACATGCCTCATCAGCATGGAAGGTGTATAATTTAGTGCAGGACTGGGGCTCCAGTATAGAAGCGAGGAGGAAGGCAGGGAGCCTGAGGCCGATGGCCAGTGATTTGGCCACTACTGCCGACCTGCCAAATGGAGGGTGCTGTGGTTAAGGGTCGAAACACCCAGTAAGGGTTGGGCACCGTCTGATGACATCAGCCCTGGACCGAAGGCCACAGTCGTCCAATTAAACAACCATATGAGAGGCATCATCAGATGTATTAAACAGAACAGAATATAAACTATACATTTTTACTTCTCACTTTTAGCAGAAGATAGGACCCTCTATAAAGAGAGAGAGTGTCAAGTGTTGGATGTACCAGGCACACATTATAACTTCTTCCAAAATTTAGCAGATGATAGAAGTGGACGAAGACGTTAATAGCTTAATGTAAAAAAGCACAGCGCAGCCAGTATGCTGCATCTGAAGCCTGTTGAAGAAATTGTGAGGTCAAAATGCAGCAGGCTGACAGGATAACAACGGCCCTCATCTCCTGACGCTGCCACAAGCAAATTGGCCAAAGTGCAAGAGGGAGAGACCCTCCAGCGTCATGCTCTGCAACATCCTCCAGGTGCATCTGGTCAGGGGCTGAACACGGCAGGGACATCAGTCAGGCACTTCCTGTGTAGTCGAGGAAGCCAGGCCACTGCGTGTCACAAGGCAGGCGTGATCACACTCACGGTATCTCTCTCACGCCACAAGGCAGGCGTGATCACACTCACGGTATCTCT
>JAABNY020000039.1:15080621-15106683 GCA_015164015.2 Brevimyrus niger
CCAGCAGGAATTGACCAAAAAGGCAGAGTTGATCTGTGACTTCCTCCAAGACCAGCTGAGTCATCGTCCAGGTAGGTGAAGTTGAGCTGGGGGAAGGTCTATTTCAAAAATTCAACCATCATAAATATTAAAAATGTGGACACATTATTAGCCTGTACACGTGACTATAAATTGGAAGTCAACTTAAGTTTATTTTTTGACAACACTTATTTTCATGTGGGAATGAAGTCACTCCAGGCAGCTGCAGGTTTTAGTGCTGCTGTAAAACTTTAATGGACAAACCTGCCAACAATGGACCCGGAGGGTCATTTCTGAGGAGCTGATTTTCACCACTGTGCACAACTCAGACACAAACCCAAGACCAGAACTTGTGCTTATAAAGGTCTGTGAAGCTGGTAAGGAACAAGACCAAATTAATACATCACTTTGCTGCAGTATGAATCATGGACCACTCTTGTTCTCTCTCATCATACCCAAAATATTGATTAACCTACGTTTTTAATAACCCAGAGCAAAACAGAGCATCCTGACTAATCCATGCTAATCCTGACAGCTGACTTTGTGTCCATTTTTTTAAAGCAATAAGCATAATGCTTTGAAGCAACGAAAACCTCGTAATGAGGCGACAGACAGTACTGAACGTCTCCCCAGCCAGTCCACAATGGCATCTTGTGTAGTCCTGCAGCGTTCCCCCCCCCCACCACCCCCATCCCATAAAGGAGGATACGCGCCTCAGCTCAGAGAAAGGTTCAGACATCCAGACGACAATTCAATGAGCCAAACCGCCCATCAAGAGAACTACTGTCGCAAGTCTTCAGATGGAAGCTTAGTTTACCTTCCTGAGCAAAACAAAAACGAGGCCAGGATCCACACAGAATCTGAGCACTGCTCGGTTACCCTGGCAACCATGATGATGCTACTGAATGAAGTGTGTGTGTGTGTGTGCGCGTGTGTGTGTGTGAATGGGGTGGCGGAAAGGAATGAAGTCATGCTTTCAGTTATTTCAACACGTGGGCGGTTGTATTTCAATAGGCTTACAGACGGCAGGGCCACCAGTAGAGTGGTGGAAAGAGAGCAGCAGTGTTACCTGAGCAGACTGCAGCGATGTTCTCCTGCCCCATCAGGTCCTCCAGGTGCCCATGGTCGGGGGTTTCAGCCTCGGGGGTCTCAAAGTTTCCCTCAGAGTCAGAGCTACATGAGAAACGAAGGATTAAATATTAACATTCCCCAGCTCACATAGATCATCTAATTCAGCCAGTAGTTCCTGTGGGCCAACTGACCAGGAAGGTGGAAATAGGTGAAGATCCAACTCTTAGCACAGAACTGTGCTTATTCTAGAGACCCACATCCAGCCGACGCGTTGCTCCAGCTAACGGCCACAATTGAAAGTTAAAAGCAGCCCCAGTAAAAGAAAAGGCTTTGCTTAGTCAGCACTGACCCAAGAACAGGGCGACGCACTAAGGGGCTGGGAAGCGCTTTGAGGACGGTGACGGGCAGACCACCTGCAGAACCCGCCTCTGGGCTCCAGCACCCTCTCTAAGACCACAAACAAGGACCGCCACTGTCTGCATGCCTTAGCTGCACCCCCTTACCCATCCTGTGAGCCAAAAAAAAGAAAGTGGGGGGGGGGGGGGCTCTGCTCTCCTCTGCTCCCTCACAGGGCCACAAACTTCTCCATGGGACAGACAGAACCTGTGCTCCTTCTGCCTGTCATTAACACCTAGACTCCCCACAAGATCGCAGCTCCTGCTCCCCCCACATGTCCACATGCAGCAGCCCAGTCTAATCTGTCCACCCTTATCCCTGGAGAGACGCACCCCACCGTGCCAGCGAGCAGCCAGGCTGCAGGTCCACGACTTTCCAATCTTCGCCGGTTACTTGGAAACTGGTACAAAGACAAAGCCTCCCTTCCCCCTTCTGGGCTGGCAAACAACCCAAGGCAAATGTTTACCACCCCCACTTCCTCCTATGTTTATGAGGATGTTCAGTAGGACCCGAATCTGTGTGTTTTGAACGAAGGAGCAACTCATAGCTGCTCTCCAGCACAATAACATCATCACAGGCAGCCACCAAAGGGCGAGCTTACTTCAGACGCCCTCCATACCAGCCTCATCACTCACGCCATCTATTGCCCTGCAAATTCCACGAGACGCACCCTGCGAGAACAGACCCATTCATTTAGACATGGAGCGCCAGGACTTAGCCACATAGCGCCGGCTCAGCGCCCCTCAACACACCCTCAAAAGCTAACGAGTTCCCAGCCCTGGGCAACAGGTGGAATCCCATAGCCGTTAAGAAACCAGCCCCACCATCACACACAGAAAGACAGGCTTTACAGATTTGCCGCAGCGGCAGTGAATGCAACTTGCCTGTGGCCCATAGACCTGTCATCCAGGGAATGTTGCTTGTCATCTTTCAAGCCCGTTTCCGGGCCCTCGTGGTCGTCCTCCCCGTCGGTGCCTCTGACAGCTGACCAGGTCCACTTTGCCCATTGAATCGGCGACAGCACTGACCACGGGCTGTAGGACATCTTCCTCTGAGCCTCCTTCGTTCCAGATCTCAGCTGGATTTGACACGGCCCGCAAGATGGAGAGGGAGACTGACTTAAAAGCAGTGTGTTTGCCTCTCGCTCTCGCTCTCTCTCTCTCTCTCAGTCTCGCTCTGAGCAAGCCGCGGATGTGGCTTCACACCACCAGCCCAACGGCTGTGACTGCCTCCTCACTTCCTCTGTGCACACTCCCTCCAGTTCACCCAGTTCATCACTGCCAGGTCCTTCCCGTGTTGGAACGAGCCACCAGCTGCAGCTCGTTACTTATTTTCATAGCCTCTTCACTTCAGAAGCTGGGAATGTTTGCTGTACCTGCAGCTCCCTCTCAGCCTTCCAGCTCGGAATACCAACACAGCAATTAGCTGGCTGCAAGATAGCCCCCCCCCAACCAGTGAGTTTGTCTAGGTCCCCGCCCCCCTCTTTTTTTCTTCCTTTTTCAGGGCCAAACTATTGTCAAAGCAGGAGGGGGGGAGGTGCAAGTTTTTAGTTTCAAAAGAATCTTCAGCGTACTGACAGACACTAGGTTAGCAAACCCTGACCCCCGCCCGCCTTAACAAGGGAAGGCAGCCCGGCTTTGAGCCCGACTCATCTACATTTACCAGTGGTGATTCAGGAGTCGACATCGGCTTCTCATTAACTCCTCAGCCCCTGTGGTGCAGCTCTCTAACCCCCCCCCCTTCCCTGTTTCAGCTCAGCAAGCAGTGCCATGTGGACAATATTCATTTCTGTGTGCAGGAAGGGATCTTTAACGTCTCATCAAGACATAGTTAACTGCTGTATTACATGAACAAATCAGTTCCTTATGTTCACATGCATTCGGAAAAACAAGACATCATAAACGCAATATATTTTGCTGTAAATACAAGTCACCAACTGATCTTTGGAAACGTTTAGCACAATTGGGACATTAAAATGTACAGTGACTATACTATCAATACATAACTGATAGCCTGATCAGCTACTGTGCCTCACCAGGTACTAACAAAACATCTTTGTAATGATATATTACTACCAAATAACCATTCATAATGAGACTTTGGTTATGTGTTTTGCATGGTAGGTAATTATTAACTCGGCTCTTTTGATAAGTTGAAAGACAGTCTTTGTTGGACACAACACTTGGCCTCAATACAGAAGACAATATAATGATAGGATTCTCCCCCAGACACTACCTCATTGTAGCAGGCATCTTGATAATGACATTTCATCCCATATATGCAGTGTTGGATCCACCCAGAGTCTTAACCATGATACTCCCCAAAAGCCAAAGATAATTTGCAACTTTTTTTAGGTACACCTGTGACAGAACAGGGACAGTTACAACGCGACTGAAGTACGAAGACTGCCACCACCTGCCGTTTCACATGTTGTAATGCACATTGCAACCACAAGGGGCAAAATGTCTGGCAAATCCTAGCAGGAGTGTATTCATAAATATTACGGAGCCACCGGTGGACCGGCTAGTGACCCCAAATGGTGATTTCGCTCAGATCGGGCAATCGGTCTAGATATGACCAATTTTATGAGCTGTCCTTTTGTCCAAAGCGCCGTATAAGTAAGGCAAATAGCACAATACAAAAACACGGGACCAGGCATATGTGCGGTTAAACTGAACTTCAATGCCCAGTTACAAGTACATTACTTAACACTTATTAGAACGACAGAACAAATACCTATCACGCGTTGCGTGCGTGTAGGCTACTACAACAAAAACAGAACGATGTGAACCAAGGCAATGTCAGCCTACATAACATATCATTGCTGTCTGCGTAAATCACTTCTTTGACAATTAGTAGATCTAACCCAGGGTTGCCAATTAACTCTCATATCTGGCGTATGCGATATGGCTGATTAGGGAGAACGGATATTTAAAAAAAAAAAAAAAAAGCTTCCATATCGATTGTGTATTTGGTTTATATGTGGGGAATTTGATGTGGACCAATCTACTGTGATTTGCAAACTTTGCAAAGGTACTGTTTGGACAACAGGTGGCAACACAACTCATTTTTTTGCCACCCAAACCGTTATCGCCCACGCGCAGGCACGCGGAATGCCCTGCTTAGCATACATGCGCGAGCCCATCGTCCTCAGATTCAACGTCTCCCGCACGAACGTTCTTAAGTAACCAAACCGAAGCAAACGCTTCAGACCGAAGCAAAAATTTAAATGTTACATGTAGTGCCTTCAATTATATATGGTTTAATATGTTAAGTGTGCAGTTATTGACCAAACCGATAAATGTGTATTTGTAGGCAAAGCGACCAAAAAAGTTTCCTATGAGTCGGGTTTTTATATATTAGTGCTGACTAAAATATCATGTTATGGTATTTTGGCTCCACAGTAATAACCCTGCTCTTGAGCTCACCTTCGCTCCTCACCAGGGGAGTATCTAGAAATCCCAGGCCCCCTGCTCGGGTTGGCACTTCCAAGTGCTCGGCTGAGTGGGGGGATTTTGGGACCCCTCCAAAGTGCTGAGCCCCCTGAGTCCATCATGGTATACATGCCCCTCTGGCAGCCCTGCTCCCCAGCCTAATGCTGCCCGATAGGTGAGGTCAAGGCCAGCCACAAAAGAGCTAGTGAAGAAAAAAAACAGAAGAAATGTGTGTTCCGTGACACTGCTTATATACACTAGTTTTAATATTTCACCAGTTCTTGTGAAACACACCCAAGCTGGCTAGTTAGTAGCTAGATACAAACCTTTCAATAGCATAGGGTAATATAAATTAATTGGTAAAATTTGTTTTCTGCTGCTCTGAGTGTGTGTGTGGGGATGGAGCTCATCAGAATCTCACCTAGAGCGCACCAGAATACCAGAGGTGGAAATGTCAGGTCCAGAAAGTAGTTATGCAAGTTTCAATCAACCAGTTGCGCATAAAAAGTCACAGTTACAGAGTCCTCCACTGATTGGTTGAAACAAAATCCCGGTCTGGATTTGTACTTCCTGGACCTGAAATTTCCACCTCTGCAAAATACTTATGGGTAATACCCTTGTGTAAGACGTGAGGTGGAAGTAATTTGTAGAGGAACTAGCCAACAAACTATTTTAAATGACCAATTTAATTCAGCACTTGCTGAGCTGGCAACTGGGAAATGCCAAGGAAAGTGCAATAGTAGCATCTATCTTCTGTCACAGCTTTATTAGCACTAATAACCAACATCATTCGTCTTCTGAAGAAACGCGCACCGTGTGAGTCACCCCATGCTTCCTATAATGGAATGAGAAGCTTCAGCTTAGTCGTACGATACTTATGCAAGCTTGCTTTGCCAAACGAGGCCAAAAGCACCCACCCCCCACAATATGGACTGTAATAAGGCTATGATATTTAAAAGAATCAGGCATGAGCTTTTTCAAAGACATTTGAGTAAACATGCACCAGAATGACAGCATCACGTAGCATATCATTAGAAAGGCATTAGGGAAATTGATATAGGACCAGTGGCAACCTAGTTCATTCAGGCTGAATGAAACTCGACGACCGGGTAAACAAACAATCATGTTTGGTTTATAGCAAAGCAAACTATGCTTGAAATTATGTATGGCTGCATTTGTTTACCTTGAGTAATATCAATTACTCTGTATGAGACTAACTTAACTAATGTGGTCCAAGCCTAGTAACACTGGGGTAAGTGGTCAGGGGAAAGTTATTTCCTCAAAATTATTTGCAGACCACTAATGCTAGTTACAGATCGACGCAATAGAATCACTACACTGAGGACTCATCACAATATAACTATGCACCCCTAGTAAAAATGTTGGGATATTGACCCTTACATAACATACATTACAGCTCCCTAGTAGCATTTGTCCGGAGCCAATCCTAAGAAGCATAGCGGAAAGGCAGGCTAATATCTATGTCATAAAAATAACTTAATTATACTTCTGTAGTTTCACACAAATATTATGAATACCTCAACATGTACAGTACTAAATCATCTTAAAATCAAAATAAAATGCATAAACAGTTAATTTATCAGACTACTAATGCTAATCCATTAGCAGGCATCCAGGGATTGGCCCGCTGTTGACTTTGGTCCATGAGGAAAGGATGGAGGAGCGTGGGCAGAATGACCACATTGCTGGACCTACAAGCAGCAACACTCCCAGCCCTTGTAGACTCCTTTCAGCTTCCATGTCGACAGGCCTGAATTTAAGAAAACCAGAGGGTTAGTGTCCTACTTTCGCTCTGAGCCTTCACGCTGCTATTCAGACTCCTCTGCTTAACCTCTTCCACCTAATTCCAAGCCTCCATTAACAACACTAATCACTTGAGAAAGGGACCCAACCCTTTCCATTCAGAAAAGGAGAATGCAGGACTGTTGGTATCCATCCTTATAGCTGTAAATGCACAGCTACCATGTAGAATAAGAATTTCTTTGAGTGGACTGGGCCACCATGTATACCAAACTGTCACATTCCAGTTTATTTGTAGACTACCGTTACCGCCAAGACTCTGACTAGGATAAATATTTGAAACAGAGGGCAGGATCATTTCCACCATATCTTGGCACCTACAGCTGTTTTGGGGCCGCAGGCCGACCGAAGTAGCAAGATTCTGTGGAAAGGCTGGCAGTGTTTACATCCAAGTAAATCAAGATTTGGGTAGAAAACAGAGCAGGCTACAGTCTAAAGAAGAAACATCTTGCATAACATGCCTTCCGCTAGAGACAAATACAACTCCAGCGAGTGCTGATCAAGATTGCCAGAAAGCTCACAATATATGTCACATTTCATTCAAAGCAGCTTCACATTAAATTCTCTCAGGCCTCCATATTACATATACAAACTGCCACTGTTCATCTGTCCAAACATGAAATTCAGGACCAGATGTTCCCAATCACTGCCCACACAAACATTAGCTTGTGATCTTAATTGCCTCCAACACTATTACTAATATTACGCATAACAGGGGATTTTAATGCATCAAGGAGAGAAACAAAACCCTCTTACAAATTGTGAATATGAAAAAAGAATTGAATATTAATACTGTAGTTTAATCCTATTCCTATGTGCTCACACACAAAGTGTTTGGGTGGGAATTGCAGGACACCTAGTGGTCAATCAGACAAACTACAAAAATGCAGCTTTTCAGCAGAAACAGCAGTCAAAATATTTCCTGGATGTGTCAAAGTGTGCATCTCCTTAAAATGAGTCTGTGGCATTGCAAGTGAGAGCATGCAAGGAAAATAATGAGGGGGGAAAAAACTGAAAGCACCCCCCATGAACAACAGCTTGTCCGCAGACAGCAACAGGAACAGTAAGGTTGCATGTTGAAGCACTGATGAGCAGCCAAATAACAGGTGTGCTTTTTAATTGGGTGGGTTGGGAAAATACAGTAAACAGTAACTGTGGTGACTCTATGAGCAGGCATTGTCTAACACCCATTCTGTGGGTAGTTGACATAATTCCATTGCCTTGAGCAAGGAGCAGCCAAAAATCCAAAAGGCATCCATTCATAATGCAGTCATGTGCATTTAATACACAATAGCCTTTTAAGGCTGAAGAGTTAAAAATACAGAACTGGAAAATGGACCTCCAACTCGCAAAAAAAGAACTTAGTACTCAAGTGGATGTATAGAGTACTTTAAAACGAACCACAAGTGTTAATCTGTTCAACACACTGAAGTACAAATGCAAAAAGACAGAACTGCTGGGTTAAAGCTTTCATGTAGAAATGACTCCTGAACACCAGGCAAATAAAAGTATGGGAACATGAAGTCAATGGAAGTGTCAAAAACATCTTCTAATATTTATTCAGGGGACAAACCCAGTTGTTACACAGAGGTTAGCTGACAACAGCTCAGGGAAGGATGTTACCGTGCCGAAGCCTTTGTTCAAATTTACTAGGAAGCAATTTCATGTCGAATTTAAAAAAAGGAATGTCTTTTGAAATTGAGCAATGGTGGATTTGATTTGGCATTCCCTATAACGATTGCAGTAAGAATGCCACGGTTAGCAGAAGGTACCATCGTAAGCTTTATCGAGCGGGCATTAAGATGTGCATACAGTCCCAAATCCTGAACACAACTTACAATCAGGAAGAGGTTGACGAAGTAGGGCGAGAGATGAAGACAGGAAGGTCAGCAGAGAAGAGAATGAACTTTAAGAGACAAAGCAGCTGACAGACAGCAAAGGGTCTGCAAGGCAGACAGGACAGCTGAAGAGGCTTGGCTCATAGGGGGGGGCTGCCACTGTCATTCAGCACGACCACACACTGGGGGGTTTGGGGGGTTTTGAAGCAACTGCCCTAAAGCAGTGATGACTATCCCTTTAACCAGTGATGACCATCCCTCTAACCAGTGATGACCATCCCTTTAACCAGTGATGACCATCTCTTTTCCACCCAGAACACAACAGCCCCCCTGAGCAGCTCCACATCCCTCATCCCTGAGCTGGCTCTGCCCACCACGACAATGAGCATGATCTGAAAGAAAACTTTAAAAGTGACAACTAAAAAATAAATTACAGGTTAATCGATATTTGCAGGCGAACACTTTCCTTAGCTGACTTCACGGTGTCTGGGCAAGAAGTCAGGAGGGCCCTTTGTAATGAGATGACAGAACTACTTCCTTGGTTTGAAGTTTGGAGTGTAGAACTTCAATAAAATTCCACATACAGAACCAAGAACAGAGACCAACACTGGCATTAATTGAAGCGTGATTATAGACGCCAAACCACCCAGGACCTTGTTGAAGTTGGGCCGCTATCCAACTATAAGCAGTACTGCATCAGCACAAATTTTCATTATCAAATGATACATTTTACTGAAATTACAGAAGTAAAGTGTTTAAATAAAGTTTAAATATATTGGCAGTTAACAATCAAACTTTGATTGAACCCTGTCCTGGGCTTGGCAAACTTAAACCCACCTCTTACTGCTGAGCCTGGGTTGTGCTGGCAACTGATTTCCATCATTGTAAACACCACTATAGCGTCAATCAATACATTCAACTACAGGTCTTCCATAACCCTCCGTAACCTTCCATAACCTGTAGCAGTTTAATAAGGCATGAAGTCACATTGGTATATCTGAATGTGCAATGACAAACAGACATCAATTACTAAAAGATATCAATTTACAGGATATTTGGTCTTGGCATTATTCTAATGCTCTGACAGCTGACTAGACAAAACATAAAAACAGAAACGGGCAAAAACAGGCTCTCTTTAAGAGACAGACCAACACAAACTAACCATTTAGGGCTACAGGATTCCAAAGTCTGTTGGTTTACACAAAGATATGCAACTGCTTCTATATATGATCCAGGAATAAATAAGGTTAAACACACACACACACACACACACAACCACAAGCTCAATTCCCAATTTCCAAGCTCCACAAAGTCAGCTAGTCTGTGTTCTCCAAAGACTAGCATCCTGTCCAGTGTTTACCCCCGCCTTGTGCTGTATGCTGTGGGCATAGACTCCAGGTTTACCCCATGACTCTGGCCAGGATAACATTTAGAGGACGGATTATTCTTTGGTTTTCAAACACTGAATGATCAAAGATAGTTTGCTTTCAGGGGTCCCATGGAAGACCATACCTTAATTTCAAGTAGGGAGACATTTTTCTATTATGGGTCTACAATGTAGGCCATGCCACTTGATAGGACTTTGTTGCTTTCCTGAAGCCAGCCATCACACCTCTAAATGTTTTGATAGACGAGGCAGCTCATTATTTTCAGCAATGTCATTCTGCCATTATCTCCCCATTTTCCAGCAGATGTGTATCTCCCAAGTTCCACTCAGATCAGCAGCTGTACAAGGCTGTCAGCACGCATGCATCCAAAACTGAAAGCCTATGACATTTATTTAGCAGACAGTTTTGTTCAAAATGACACGCAATTGAGAGAGTAGGGTTAGCCAGTCCCTGAAGCAAAATCCCAGTTGAGTATCTTGCTCATGGGCCCAGCGATGAAATCACTCTGCCAGCCATGAGATTTGAACCAGTAACCTTCCAATCCCGGGCAAAGGGGCCAAGCCCACAGAGCCACAGACTGCTCCCCTTACAAGGAGCACATAGAAGTAGCTAGTTAACAGGGTCCTGCTCATGCAGTCATGCAGAAGGTTAACCAATGAAGGAACAGGAGTCAAAGGCAGAACTTGGGGAAACAAAGCTGTTCAGGACAGGATCGGATTCCTGGTCTCACCGACTGATGCATAGGTGAGACCGTCAAATGGCGGGATGGTGCCAAGGCCTATAAAATTGCCTCTAAGTGCAGTAGAGGTAATGGCTGTGGTTTATGGCTTACAGTGTCAGCAGCTCCTTCCTCAAGGTGCCCTGTGGCTTTCTAAAAATATCAAACATCTTCAGACCCAGTGTCCCTCCCTCCCTCCTCTCTCTCCCTCCACTCTCTCCCTCCAGAGCTGGCGAAGTAGCGTTTTTATATTTTACTGCACCGTAACGTAAAACACAGAAGTTAAACACTGGAAATTCAGACTCTAATTTCGGCTTTTGGTACATAATTTTGAAACAAAAAATATAACAGAGACAGGGTGCACCCTGGATAGGATGGCAGTCTATTGAAGGGCTAATGCAAAGTGTAAATTTATACTTTGATAACGTTCACCAAAATCCAAGGTATGGAGGGAAACACAAGCAGGTAGCAGCCCTGAGGACAGGCAGAATCCATACAACCAGAACTTAGTTACTCCTAGGACAGGATGGAGAAAATCAGCTGGGGTTAGAGCACAACCCAAATAAACAAGCTTTTTTTGGAGGGGGGGGGTTCTCAAAAGACAGGAATGCAGCAAGAATAAAACTTCCTTTTTAAACAACAGCTGGTAGTTAACCCATGTTTGACAGAGTACATCTTCAAAACACACTTTTGGTTGCACACTGCGGCCAGTTACACTCGAGCGCGGTGTCAGTGATAAGCAAAGGTATGTCGCCAAGGATAGGCAGAAACACACGGGTTCGACTGCTGCTTACACAAGGTCAGGGCACCACAGCGTCTACCAAAAAGGAGGTAAAACACAGATAAAAATGACAAAAAGTATCTTTAGGCTGTCCCATTTTTCTCACTTATCCAAGACCAACTCCCAGTGTCACACAGTCTGTTTAGTGAAGCCGCCCATCATCTCTAAAGATCTCACAGAAAATGCTGAGGAACCCTAATTAAAATGAACAAAACACTCACATGCTGCTGTTTTTTGTCTGGGGGCAGTTGGCCACCCCGCTCTTCTTGTGCTGGCTAAGGGAGCCCCCCATCTCGTCTGCTCAACAGCGTCCCGGTGAAGCAGGCACATAAACACTCTTCGTGCCACACGCACACGCCGAGTCCCGGTGTCCCGGCCTTCCTACGCTCCAGCCGGCAACACCGGCGTCTTCACTCTGCCGCAGCCCTGTTCCCCTGCCAGGTCCTTCACTGTCCCTGCCTCCGTCTGCCCGCCTACCGATCCAGCCAGGCCCTCCCCTCACACACAGCCGGGGAATTACTGCACGCTCCAGTGGGCCACCAGACAAGAAAACCTGCCTCCAGAGCCTCAGCCTGGAACAGCCCTCAGGCGTTCCTTAGTTACGCACTGCCCTGGCGACGATATCGGCCCCCGAGTTTGCCTGCATTTGCCTGGATGGGTCCCATGCACATCAGCATGCAAAACGGGGAAGTCACTCAAGGAAGCCATCATGCTCAGTAGGGGACACTGGCCAGTTCAGGAACCCCTGTTGACTTGGAAATTAAGGGTCAAGCCACAGAAACTCCACATACTCACCCACACAATGAGAACAAAAGGGTCAGGGCCTGGTTTCAGCTGGGGGGGATTTATTGTGAAGAGGAAGAGAAGGGAGGCTTGTAGAGCACATAATATGTATAATAGAACTACATTCTTTATAAACAGAGTTGCCTACATTTTGTCTTATAAGCAAGACCGTCACAGTGAATTGTAAAAGATGGAAAAAATGCATAAGAAATCACCATAAGGTAAAATATGAACAGATTTAATTTAGCTAGCTGCGCAATTCTGCTCCACCGTAATGTAGGAACCTGTATTGTGTTTAACCCCAATTGTGACTGGGCTTCCACCCCCCCAGTCCGTCGTCAGTATTGCAACAGACTGCAGAAGGATGGGGGTTTTGGGAAGGAGCTGGTTAATTTGGCAAAAGTGAACATTTGTGTTTGCCTCAAACCCACGCACAGTCATCAAAAGGTCAGGAACCCCTACTTTACAAGGATAAAGTTCAGCCAAGTTAAATACTGAAGGAGTTTAACGTCCAGCTAGTTTCAGGAGTTCATGTGGTAGAGAAGATGGATGACAGAAAGTTCTTTCAATTTCCCACTCTGATTTATCAGGCAATGAGCCGCCCAGGAAACTCTGCGGACCTCCAAGATAAACTAAAAACCCTTAACACTGATATTTGTGCCTTCCATGTCATATAAACATATTTCTCTTGTGCGAGATTTAACAAACTGAGATGGGTTTATAATACACATTAATACACTAGACAGTACAATGCATAATCTCTAACTTCCACTAAAATCTCAGGCTATACGCCTTTTTAAAAAGCTGTTATTCATTGAAGCAGACTTGCTTTGCACTACACTACACTACACTGCTATTGCTTTACACTTCAGCAATCCTGGTTTTAGAGGTATAATTACTGTCCCACGAACCTTCAAGCTCAGTTAAGACACTGAACATTATTCTTACAAGCCCATCAACACCATTCAAACATTAATAAAGCAAAGCACAGGAGCAAAATTATTACACAAGAAACAAAGGCGGAGCCCCAATGCTACCATGCGAGGCGTGAAATTCACTCCCTTCGCTTAACACGTTAAGATGGATTACCGCTGGTAGATGTCGACTACGAGGAAGCAGAACCAAACGTGCCTCAGGCCATCAGAGAGATAACCAGCCAAGACACTCGTGCAAGCACCAGTGATCGAGTTCCATATTTAAATACAATGCTACCTTTTATATATACAATTGTGATGACAGTTCAAGTTCTGCTTGTTGGCTGGCCTCAGTTTAACTAAACGTCTGTTCCAAATAAGTCATGACGTAACTGCTTCGAGTGGCCGTTCTTCACCGTAATAGCCTCCCTGTGATGGGAACAGCTCGATTTGTTTCAAAGCACCCATTTTTATCGCATGGCATGCTTTAAGTTTAAATGGACCCGAGGGGGGTCATCAGCCACGTTAGATTTAACTGAAAAACATGAAGATCAGGTTCAGCAGATCGTTTTCATTCATTTTGTAGGACTGACCACACGGTCCGACGCCGTGTTTTGTTTTTTTGCCCCCCCCCAAAACACCCAATGTCGTTAATGTACCTACCTTTATGGGGGGCTTAGGGAAGTATTAGTCAATTAACTCATTTTGTGCGTGAACAGTGTTGATTCTAATTAAACTGCCTGGTTGTTTCGCCTTACGATTAACCTCTACAACAGCAGTACAAGTTTTGAAAGAACTACAAGTCAATGAAAAAAACATAAAAGAAAACTTTGAGATGTGTTACACATTCCCGAAAATTCACTTACCGTCCGAAACATATAATACAATAAAAACCTTGACCAGTTTAAATGGCTCTGACGGAGGAACAATCAAAAGAACCCCCCAAGCAGCTCCCACCCACACCTCATTAACACCGCTGTATACTACTAATGATAATTATGCAAGTAATGACTACTTGGCGAAGGTCTATGAAAATACGATAACTTATTTTGCATTAGTTTTGCACATAGATCGATATATGCGCGACTATGCGCGTAGACTTGCTTAATTTCGTTCAATTTATCGTTCCACATGGGAACCGAGGTCTTTGAAATCCTAACAAAGGACAATATTATTTTGCCCAGTGGCAGTCTAATAAACAAAAGACTGGTAATGTAACCGGCTAATTTAAATACTCTGCCATTATTCTACTTAATCGTGGAATGTAGATGGATGTACAGTTTAGATACAATTGGAGAAATACATTGTAGGACGTAACATAATCCCTCACTGACTTTATGCAATGTGTAATCTGCACTTGACAGACCCCAAAGAAATGTAGATAATGTACTTTGACGTCGTTACTTACTGTTATCAGAAAATTAATTTACACCAGAAACGACAGACATGCTATGGTTACGTTTATTATGGCATTCACAATACGTAAACATACTGTTTGATACATAAATACAAAATATTTTTCTTGTTTCCAAATCCAAATAAAGTTGCTGCTGAAATAGAGAGGCAGTTGCACTGTGGAATCACTTTGTGCTTGTGTTACATGTAAAATCTGTTACATGAAAAACTTGTAAATCTTTAAATTCAGATTTATTTTGGTAGCTCCAGAGCAAACAATTTGGGAATTAAAATGTTTTGCTCAAATCTGAATGAAATTTAAGGCTTCAAGGACTTGGTCATCCCTTAATTAAGAGGCAAAAAATGTGTGTTCGACAGGATATGCCCGGGAAATTTGTTATAGTACAATGTGATAGTCATCAAATTACACCTATCCTGAAAATAATCAATATACCACAGTCAAAAGTAAACTGAGCATATGACAACTGGAGTTTCATGCTAACAGAGACCAAACATCAATGTAAAGCAAAGGCTGGCCTTTTCTCTGAGATGGGCTTCTGTAACACATACACTGAATGGAGTCGAAGAGGACACACCGGTCATTCATTCCTACAAAGTCCATGTTAAAATGCTTCAGCTGAATAGCAGTTTATGACCGGACTCCATAGTCACAGCACCAGATCGGATCAACACAAAATTACGCATAATCAGACCCCAGAGTTATGCAGGTTACTAGACTCCCTACTCACGGTAGGTCTTATTCTGTAACAGCACAGAGTAAGACCTAACTTTGTGTTTCTGAAGAGCTACTCGTGAAATGGGTCACACGATTAGCCAAAAATCCTTCATCACCCAGCCAAAGGGGCATAGCAGCAAGTTCTTGTCCTCAAATGGCGATAGAGGGGTAGATATGGAGGGAACTGCTGTCTTTCCTCTCTGAATAATGTAAAACAGATAGGTAGCAGACACAGCAGTCACTTTTAAAAACAACCTTCATTAACATTCACTTTATTTTATGCTAAGCATAAGCCTTACTTCCATAAACACAAAGAAAACCATTTTTAGCGGCATGAGATATTTTTGTGCGTTTGAATGCAGGACAAAAGGATCGAGTGGAACGGAAGCTGCATTCTTTTCTGGGTTAATGGAACAGCGAAATTTGTCAGTCTTTGCAGGAGTGAGGGAGGCAAGTCACGATGGCAGTTAGCATGCTCCAACTCCAGGGTGTGCAAAATTAGCATATCATCCTATACAACATAAACATCAATAAAAATAATTGAAACTTAAATTTAAAAAAAGATAAGTTTGCAGGCAGCTTATAAACTTACAAGCAGACATTCAATTTTAACAGTCTGATGGTCCAATAACAGAATGATCATGGAAGATTCCACAACCCAATGTGTCAATGGTGTAAATCCCATTAATCAGATGTCTGCTGGATTCCAGATCATCAGCTTCAGACGTCAAGCGGCCGTTACCAGCCCGGCTCGGTGCGAGCATTTACTGCGGCTAAATGTACAGCCAGGTCCCAGGGAACGCAGCCAAGTCCAAGGTGTCTCCATCCATACTACGACTGCGGCTGTTCCAAAACGACTCCCAGTTTTTCATAGATCTCCTTCAACACCAGCAATGCAGTATCTTCAGATTCCCTGCAGAAGTAGTCATACGGAGTTTTTGTGGTTGACCTGACACATTTGGGCCAACGAAACCAAAGTTTGACCTTGCTGAGATCCCTGATTTTTTTATTATTATGCTTTGAATCTGGCTTGCAAATCAGCATGTAGAACTCAATGTTAGTGACATCAGGACCTCTTAAAACATTCTTCTCTGACTCACCAGTAGCACAGGTGGCTCTGGATGGCAAACAGGTACTCATTAAAGCTCTCTATCGGTTTTTCCTGCAGCACGTAATCGATGCGTCGGCCGCCATTCAGCATCCCGATTTTGACGTTCTGCTCCTCGGGTTGCCTCTCTGAAGCGGAAGTTCCTTCTACTTCATCCACTTTTGGACCTGGAGAAGCGGAAGCAGAAGCAGACAAATTAAACCGAATCATAATGCAAACAAACAATAACAGGAGTTGAATTTTTGGGGAATGACAGAGCTGTATGCTTTCTTTTCGGCCAACATTTACTCTGATTTGTTGATGCATGATCTTGTTTCAAAATTCATCTAGTAAAAACCACATTTTTATAGGATGGACCGGCAATAAGGCTTTGTCACAACATTTGTGTTTTCAAATATCTGAAGAACTACAATCTCATGAAAGCAGCCTTGCAGCCAGTCACCACCAATCGCAACTGGACAAATCTTCAAGGCAACAAACACAAATCCCCAATCCGCTGTGGAGCGAACTGACGAATTTAATGCTTTAAACTCATACACATGCTATAAAAACCAACCAAATAGCATCAAATAAACACTTTACATGAGAGTAAGCATGCAAGCAGCAAAGAGTGGACTGTAGCCACAGTGCAAAAGCAGACTGGCAGAATCCTAGCAGGAGAATGAGGAGATGATGCCTGCTCCTGTAACAGGGCTGTATAAACAGAGGCACAATAGCTCAGGTGTCTTTTTCCCCCCCAACCATTTAAGCTTCTTGCCCCAACCAGGTAATTAAAGAAGACCTGCGCAATGCCTCTTCCAAACGACAGATGGCAGCATACATTGATGAAGGTTGTCACAAATGGATGCTACTGAGAATTCTCATTGGTAACTGACCAATTAATTTTACACATTCATATGCTACAACAAAATAAACCTGTTTTATTGGGGGTGTGGAATGTAGTACTTCGATATTTACATTTTACGTACAGATGAAGAGCAAGAGTGCAGGGACAGCAACAAAAAAACAGGAATAAATAAAGCATCTTCCATAGCCAGGGGAGAGACAGTGGGAATAAAAATCCAACAGCAACACAGTGCGGCGAGTTACCTGGCTTACCTTGAAAATAACTTAAATTAATCACTTTAGGCCACTCCATAATTTTTTTCCAAAAGTCTGTCTTACAGTCTGTCCTTCTGACAGTGCCTTTTCCGGCTGAGCAAAAAGGGGAAAGTTAGCCACAGAGAAGCCCAAGGCACCGCAGACAGCCGTACGCATGTTATACGTGGAGAGGGGAGACGAATTAGGAACAGGCTGACGGGATCAGCCATATAGAGGCCTGCCACTGTGCCGTGTCAGGGGGCGCGAGTTAGTGAAAGCTTGCAGCAAGCCTGTCCTCCATAGCAGCTTCACACATGTTCGAAGGGCTTTTTTTAGTTAACCAAGACAACTTTAATTGGCTGACGACCCCATTCTACGAATGGATAAAAACCCTCCAAAGAATAAAACATACCCTGGTGAAATGAAAACGGCAATAGGGTATTAAATGAATAAGGCCTCCTTTTAATTGCTCTGCTGAATTATTCTCTCGGATATTGAAAAGGAAAAAAAAAATCGCAAACTGATCCTTTACCTTCCATCTCCTGTACAGAAAGCCCTGACGTGTTGCTCTCCTCCTCGCCCGCAGGGGGCAGTGTGGCAATGGGCAGCCGTAAGAAGGACTGCCAGGCCGTGCGCAGGGAGCCCAGCACATTGTTCTTGAGGTCGGTGCTCATACGTACGAGACTCTCCTTCAGCTCTGAAGGCGAAACCGATTGGCGAAAATCAGTGAGTGGCAACAGCAAGTCGCTCTACCCCATGGCAGGAGAGACCGGAGAGGAAAAACCAAAAGCATGAGCTCACCAAGGTGCATCCTCTTCCTGCCCTTGTGGTGGGGGATCAGCATGGGCTCCACCTCCATGTCAGGCACAATCATGGGTTCGATCCTGTAGGCAACTGGGTCAAACTGCAAGCAGGAAAGTGGATGCAAAGCAAAAACAGATTAGATTAGGTTGAACTTTATCATGGCTGTGCAACAAAATGTCTGATCCTACACATATTAATTTACTTTTGAGGGGGGGGTGTCCATTCATTCCTCGGGAAAAACCCTAATCCCAACGACGACAACATGAACCCCTACCCAGCCGTAACATTAACCATAAGTAACCAAACAGAATACAAGACTTATAGAATTTTTAATGTTACAATTTTTACAAAAAAGTGGTCCCCAAAACATCAAAATAACAGGTTTTCATATTGTGTTGACATTTGGTCTCCACACTGTTATATATACATAATCCACAAACACACACACACTTTATTAGGTATACCTAATATGGGGTTGGACAGGCTTTTGCCTTCAGAACTGCCTTAATTTCTTCATGGCATAAATTCAACATGGTGCTTGAAACATTCCTTACATGACAGCATCTCACAGCTGCTGCAGATCTGTCGGCTGCACCTACATGATGCTAATCTCCCATTCCACCACATCCCATGAGTGCTCTATTGGATTGAGATCTGGTGACTGTGGGGGCCATTCGAATACAGCAAAGTCATTGTCATGTTCGAGAAACCAACGTAGGATAATAATGAGCTTTGTGACGTGGCATGTTGTCCTGTTGGAAGTGGCCATTAGAAGCTGGGAACACCGTGCTCATAAGGGAATGGATGGATATGGTAAGCGACAATACTCCCATAGGCTGGGGCATTTCAACTACAGCCACGAAAAGATTAAGTGACCACAGCACAATGTTTTGTCTCACTCATTTCTCAATTTATTGGTGTGCGTCTGGTTCCTCCCCGTTTCTCATTAATGAAAAGCTTCCTCCTCGCTTTATGGGACTTCAGCCCAGTTTCTAGGGGCCTGATGCAAACTGTCCTAGCAGTGCACTTCAAACCTGCACTTAATGTTTCCCATTCCTTTCGAAGGTCACTTGATGTCATCCTACGATTCATGAGAAACTGTCATACAAGTTAATGTCCATCTCTGGCATAAGAATGTCGCTTCTGCTGGCTGGTTTCTGGTAGTTCCCAATGTCGATGTGCATTCAGAGATGCTCTTCTGCATACCTTGGTTGGTTGAGACCAGTATGGTGTAGTACAAAGAAGGGGCGAATCAAAATTGCCCATATTGCGGGATGGCCCGGCTAATTCGGGACAGTTGACAACCCTATAGGTCAAACTCACTCCCTCACTCATTCACAGCCATATATGGAGAGGCAGGGTGCGAACACTACCGGGTGATAGATGTTGAAGAAGCTCTTGCAGGTTGGAAAGCTGTAGTTGGGATCGATGCGCTTGAGACCTCGCACCGTGAGGAACATTCCGATGGGGGAGCCGAAAGCAAAGAAGGTCTGAGGGTGGAAGGCCAGCTGGGGGTAGCTGATGGACACCTGTGAAGGAATTCATGTAAAGATGAGAATGCAGCGTACAGAGTGACGAACGACACACCAGGAGCAGTGATGAAGGAGAATCGGCAGTTTCAAACAGCTCATCTGTCGGCTGTACAACAGAAGACGCAATTTCAACAAGATTGCCAAGAACCCTCCTTGCTTTAAGAACTGCGGCCCAAAAAATGTATTTTAAAAAGAAATGATTTGACCGAGAGTTCTCTCAAATCATTAAAACCACACACATCCAAATTTTTAAGATTCACACAAGTAAGGAAAATTAAACATTTGAGAATAACAAACCATCTGCTATTCAGGTGCACAAATCAGCAGCATTCACCACAACAAACAGTATTGGTGCACAACAGACCTGGGCCAATGTGCTTTGAATGGCTCTAACACACACACATTGTCCACCTCCCCCCCCCCCGGCACCATGAAGGGGATGGAAGACAATGATTGGACAATGGACAGGAGGCCCGGTCATGGTCTGTGGGGCCCAAGTGACACGCCACAAGGACTGGGAGCCAGAAGTGGGCTCAAATAATATTTGTTTTTTCTGGATACTTCAGTTTGCTTCACTTTGGCTGCTTGTTCTCCAGTGAGACCATGGAATCGTCCTCAAATCTGAGCCCCATTCATCTGGCTTCCCAGGTATGATCAAACAAAAGGAAAATACCATTTAAACCCAAGTATGATTGGAGCAGTGATGTCACAAACAAAATGTGGTCAGATTTCACTTCATACGAGGTGGACAGGACAGGATGGAGGAGGTTCCCTTTCCTGGAACCCCGCAGTTGCACCAACCTGCCCGGTGGCAATGCCCAGATTCGGCTATCCAGGAAGGCAGATGGGAAGGGCGAGGGGGTAAAACAGGAGGGCCTAAATTAGGTTTCCCTGCCCCAGAAACTTCAAAATAATAACTGTCAGAGCAACAAGACCTGAGCAGAAATGCTCTGTGAGGAGGGAGGGGTATGGGGGCGATATGGTTACCTGTCCAATCCCCACATCAAAGTATTCATAGTCTACGGCACTGGTGGTGGACACAGGCCGCAAGAAGGGGTGCTCAAGGGGGGCTGGGGGTGAGGCCAGTTCTCCCTCTGTGGAAGCCTGCTGTCCAAAAGCCAGCAATGGACTCCTTGCCTTCAGATCCTGAAGGAGGGTCACAATGCAATTACACCAACAAATCACAGCACAGGCTCTTTATGACGCCACTGCTTGTTCCTCTTTGGATACAAGCTAAAAGGCACTAAGGAAATAAATAGGAAATTAATAAAAACACCTGTGATATCAATGAGCTAAAGAGCCACACTTTCTTCCTGCAAAATCATCTTACCTGTAGTATCCATCTCTTGCTCATGAAGTTGAGTATCTTCTTACGTGGTCCTAGAGGTATTCCCAGATCCTTCAGATCATTCTCCGAGCATAAAGCCTGGTTGACCCGGGAAAATGGCAATTACGAAATTTCTACTTGTGTGTCCCCAATCTGCAACCATGCATCAGAGATGGGGAAGTCAAACACCTACCAAAGATTCCAGGTCCAGCTGTTCCGCTTTAAAGACCGCAGTAAGTTCCGCTAAGCCCATCCTCTTTAGAGCCTCCTCAAGACTCCTGTAGTCATGGGGGGGGGCATCAGCATCGACTTTCCCCTAGTAGAGTAAGGAAAGGCAGGCCTTGTGTTCAGCAGTATTGTTTTTATCCGACATGCTCAGAAGTAAGAATACAGTCCATCTGCATACATAGATGCTCTTTTCTCAAGAGTCTCAAGAGTATAGCTGATGTTCCGGCTAGAGGAACATGTACATTTACTCTCATTATTGGACTATTTCTTGAGAATCCAAGTAAAACTTTACTGCAGGCTATTCTAGCTGAGAACCTGACCTTTCCCCTAAATATTGTGTGTTTAAATCATGGCTTCCATACCTACCCTTAGCCCGTTGCTTTCTCCGGGACCTGTCCTTTGATTGGTCATGAGGTCAAATAGGATGAGGGACCCTGAAACACAATAACCATACAAAGAACAAGTCTTGGAGATGCCGAAACCTAAAAACACACCAAAACTTCACATTGACAAATCATATTTATGTGTAAAACCACAACAGATAAGGGATGTCGGTGAGTTACTTGTGAATCATAAATGTGAAATGTCAGATGAGTGTGGGGCGAGACGGACAGCCGGGGAGCGGAGAGTCACCCAGGCTGTGTCCGGCCACCGACACGGCGCCGGCAAACTGCGGGTGCCTCTCCAGGAAGAGACGGTGCAGGCGATTGATCTCGGACGCCACCGTGTCCACGATGGTCTGGCAGTAGGTGGGGCTGTTGTAGAAGAAGAGGTCCAGGAGGGTGTCGTTGGTGAAGTGCCGCAGACGGCCGATGCTGGGCAGCGTGATCCTCTGGATGTCCCTGGATCGAGGAGCAGATGGTGAGCGGCCTTAGCTGCCCCCCAGCCACAGACTCCTCACCCCCTGACGCTCATTAACAGCTCGTTTCCCCCGGCCATTCGCAGCTCTAACATGACCGGCATATCGTTGGCACCTTCATGTTATTGCACCGTTACTGCACTCTGCATCGGTCATTTTATCAGCACATTGTCTAGTCAATCTACAGTTTTTGGACTGTTTGGTCTGTAACTGACAGAGACTGACCAACTGCTAATTAAAGCTTTCCAGTCTCCTATTGCCTCAACATGGATTTATGTCTTTATATATGTTTATATCTTTATATATGGATGGATGGATGGGCTCAGCTCAAAATTATGTGAATAATGGCAATCGACGTAACAGTAACACTGCTGATCTTATTTTGCTTATGTAACACCCAGTCAGACATATGAATTAAGTGAAGATTTGGTTTGGTGTAATGCGAGTCGCCCATACTCATCCACCCCGGTGGCGTCCCCGTGCAGGGCGCTGTGCCAGTTCACTGGGAGGAATTCCACTCTGCCTACTGCCTGCTCTTCCGGGCCTTTCCTGAAGTGTGTGTTGAGAAGGCTTAGGGAAGCACTGCGGAAGTCATTCACTGCCGGAAAGAGGGAGGAGGCGGAAATCAGAGACCACAGCAGTCCAAACGTGGCTATTCAATTGCTGTACCATGAAGAGGTGGACAGCTCAGGTTCAGAAAGGACAAACACAGACCAAGGTTTTGTTTCAACCGACCAGTTCTGTGTACTCTGCGAATGTGACTTTTCAAACTCAACTGATTGGTTGAAACAACATCTTGGCCTGGATGTGCACTCCCAGGAGCTCTGCTGCAATGTCCCTTTTAACTGTACACAGTATAGACATCTTGCCCGACGACGGTCGGGGTGGGGGGGCGTGCGTACGCACCACACTGGATGATGCTGCGGAAGCGCAAGTCACACGCAGGACCGATGCCGTGCACCATGAACACCAGATGGTCCACTTTCTCCGGCTCCCCTGAGATTCAAACCATCACACACAGTAACCATCCAAACCTCCCCACTTATCAGCCTCAGGAATTAATGTCAATTTTCCTGTTTCTCGCCAGGACAATGCAGAGGCCAAAATCCGATTCACTCAAGTTTCCTGTCCAAAATCGAAAAACTCATTGCCACCACAGATTCAAACTGGCAGCTGGTGAGTGTACATTTATCTACTGGTCCTAGTACAAGGCTATACAAAACATCCACGTTCCACCCGTCTTCCGACGTGATGCTGATAAGGGAAACCCCACAGGGACACGTCTACAATCACAGGGACGAAAAGCTCACCATCTGGGATCTCTACAGAGATGCTCTCCAAGCCCCTCTTGACAGTGCGGGGCCGCGTCTGCTCTGAGGGGGAAGAAACCCATTCATCCTGCTGTGTGATGGGCTGATACTGCGTGATAAGCTGGAGACAGTCACAGAACAGGAAGGTCAATGACTGGCACTTCCATTAAATCAGTATGGCGATTTCCTATCTCTGCAAAACCATGGTCTTAGGGTAGAATATATAATAGCCGTGTGCAGTTGTGACTCTCAGAGCACGTGTGAAAGAATCCTGGTTTAGGAAATCTGACTGTCCTTAATCGTGCATCAAAGACATTTTCTCTAAGTCTGGAGTGAAAACCAGCATGCTGATTGCAGCATGAGCAGAAAAGGGCTCCTGATTTCAGAGCAGCTTGTGAGTCAGTCAGTCAGTGATTCCGTCCTGTGTGACTGGCACTTTCAGCTATACTGTGCTCTTCTTGCTGTCTAAGCCCTGGGCTTCCTCTCCCAGATGTCTAAATATCCTCTGCTCACACGTTTTTATTACGCTGCCATCGCACTTAACAATAATGTTACCATAACTACTTATTGACACTTTAAAAGCCCTTTTAATCAGACTTCTCTTCCATATGTCATTATGCTAACACAACATCAGCTGCACACAAGGAGAGTGGCTTGCAAAGACGGCTTGGACAAAGGAGCCATTTGTTGGAAAGCAGTCATCTGCAGGGTCCCTCTCTCAACCCCCCCGATCTCAGCTGCAGGGTCACATGACCACGGCCTCCCCCTACAGCTGCCATCATCCACAACCAAGCCCAATTTATTCTCCAAAATGGCATTTCTCATTTGTGCTCTTTTGGACACTCTTCCGTGGTCAGAGAACAATTTCCAGTTTTTCAATATTGGCAAGGAAATATTTCCCAAATTTTTCACATTCTAGGAATCGTCTATACTTGGGCTCTTCAAAACTGGCCCTCGATTTCAGATCTAGGCCGTGTTTTCAGTCCTGCCAGGTAGGCCGTTTAATAGTTACTGATTCTGATTGGCCGCAGAGGCACGGGTGAAGGAGGGCTGGAAAATCAGCGGTGCTCGGCACGAGGGCCGTGATTTGAACAGCCTTGGTCTATTCCAGCAGCAATTGAAACCCACACACTGTAGAGGCTGTAGTATGTACTCCAATTCACTTAGACAGCCTGGTCTGTCATGGAGTTCGGCACTAAAACACGGTAGGGTGCCTCTAACCAGTGTGGCTGGTTTATCCAAAAATTGTTCTTCATTTTATGTGTGGCAGCTAATAAATGTCCCTTTGGGGATTTCCTTTGTTATCTACATTCCCAGCGCAGGTCATGCTTTCAGCTAAACTCTTACACCTTACAGTATAACAGTCGGATGCTCTGTGAAGTCGGAGAGATTCCTTGACAGACAGAAGCTGATAATGAAGAGCCAACCATGATTTCTTGTAGGAATCAGAGCCGCCAGGTCGAGCTCAGAAGGTTCAGAAGGAGCCCAGCATGCTGCTGCCGGTGGAAGTCCTACCTTAGGGTTGTGCAGGATGACCATTTCCCCAGTGGGAAAATCCAGCTTCCTCTTCCACCTATCCAAAGTGACCGAAATCTCATAGGCCTCCTATGAAGAAAGACGAGACACGACATGGGGTGTGAAAGTAGAAGGTTCCATGAAAGGAAAATCTTTTGAATAAATACATTCATAAAAAACAGGAATATCATCTGTTAAAAAAGAAAACATCCACAAAACGCCCACAGGCTGCAAAAGTAAATGGATTCTCTACATGAGCCCATATTCCTCTCATGCCAGAGAAACAACAGAACAGGCAGTGGGCTTGACACCGTCCGCCAGGCCTCCCCAGGCAGCAAAACCTCACCTCCAGCCTCTGGCTGAAGTCCTCAGGGTACGGCAGGAAGCAGCTGTCCTTGTCGCCTTTGTAGAACCACGTGCAGCGGCGTACCTCAGTGGGCGCCTGCTCCCAGTACACAGCGAATCGCCGCCTCTCCCTCAGCCTGACATCATAGCGCTCGCCTTCCGTGGGTACCACCACCTCCTCCTCCTTCTCCTTGCCCAAGCCACCAGGGCAATAGCCACCCATGACAAAGCCTCGGTCACATGACTCACCCTCACCCAATCGACAGGGAATGTCTTGATCTGAAAACATAAAGCCTTGTTAGGTAATCACCAGCTGTTTGTTTGTTGCTGTGTATTTTTCTAAGCTGCCCAAGAGCTCAACTTAAACCAAGGCTGCAAATAAAGGACACTAGTTGTATAAAGCAGGGTCTTCTGCTTAGATTTTTTGCAAATCCAGTACTGGGATTCTGGAAATACATGCAACTTATGTCATTCAAGACTATTAATTTAGACTAGGAATGCCCATATTGACCGTTTAACCGTTAACCGACCGAATGAATTTTGAACGATTATTACTATCAGTTAAACTCATGGGGCGTTATCATGTGCCTTCTACCGCGACGAGTGAATTTCCGCGAAGTAGGATTCTTTATTTACAAGGGAAATACTTCCATAGGTAGAG
>JAABNY020000039.1:15112403-15149471 GCA_015164015.2 Brevimyrus niger
GGCAGAAATGTAAAGCGCATTGAGACAATGTAATGTTGTGATAATGCGCTATATAAATAAAATTGCATTGCATTTTGTAAGGAAACGTGTCTTAAGTATGTTTATTTCAAACAGCACCAGTAAGTAGTACTTCCACAAATAACCCACAAGCTGTGGGATCGAATGTGTTTGAACTGACCAGCCAAGTTACTTTAGGGATATTAAGGTAATTCAGCTGAGATGAAGAAAATGTACAGGACAATAATATACACCAATCAGGAGGGGAAAAAAGTTATACAAGTACACAGCACGTATTTTACTAATTTTCAACAGCGTATGCACACAGAAGAGGAATTTAAATTTCTTTTTCAAGATTCTTGTAAGAAGAAATGTAAGAAAATTACACAAAAAATAGAAAATACAAGCCATTATCTTCCAATTTGTTGTAGATGACAAGTTTTAGGGTTATGCAATAAAATGCACTGCATGATTTTTAAAGTTTAACATACACTATGAACGTCACATTTTCAAAAACCATAAAAATTATTTATACATTTCCCAAGGTCCCTTTCGGCATTGTGCTATAAATCTTCAATACTTAAACTCCCCAACCATTTATAGAAACACTATTAGGTTGAACGATTGGGAACGAACATTACACATTTCAGCAGCCATTGTATTGCCAGGTAGCAGTTCCTGAAACAGTTTTGGGAAGACTCCAAAATGTCAAGTCATATTTGAAGCTTCATAGGCCATATGCACATAAAGCATGACATGGACGCAAACAGATATTAAGCTACATATTGAACAGAAGTATACTCCGAAGAAAAAAAATACACACTAATGTGATAAGACAAAAACCAAACAGGTAGGTTTGTAACTGTAATAGCTGTTACCCTTGTCCCCAATCCACACTCACCCCAAATGATTTGTAGAAGTGACCACATTGCAGAAAGCCTATAAGGGCAGAATGTGGTTGGAATTAACCAGTTTGCGCTCCTGTGCAGCAGGAAGAGCCTCTCTGTTCCTCAGCGGTCTGTGGCTGTCCGTGTCATTCAGGGCTGGATAGTGCTGTCTGTAGCACAGGTATGAGAAAACCAGCCCCAGCAATGACCCAACCACCACATCTGGGAGAACAAAAAAGGACAACAACTACTCAGTGATCATCAGGTCTGAAGTCCCTGGAAAAAAACACTAAACGTGTCGAGAGAGTCACCTTGCCAGTGATGCTTATAATCACAGGTCCTGGAGAGTGCAATCATGACAGCAAAGATGAGAGGCATGAGAAAGGTACACAGCCTCCAAGCTTGGCCTCGTCCCACCGAGCTGAAGCAGCGCAGCTTCCCAGCCAGATAAAATGCGGTGAAGCCCAGGCCAGCAAAGGCAACTAGTGGGAGGATGAGGGAGATGATCATGAGAGAGGCAGGTAGGCAAACGCATGTGCAGGGTCATGCAATCAATAAAGACAATTAAAAAAAACAGCATGCAGAATGAGTGAAGGGCCTGGACACACCAAGTGAAAATTTGTCTGTCAACAAGATAGCAGCCCTAAGCACCCCTTGAGGTCATGCAAGTATTGTATTATCTTGTGAACAAGGAAATAAAAGAACTGCTGCGACAGATGACCAGGCCCCCACAATCCCCTGACCTAAACCCTATAGAGCTAGTTTGGGATGAGCTGGATCAAAGAGTAAGATCAAGGTAGCCAACTTTTGCCTAGAACTTTTGTAAAATCCCTCAGGACTACAGGAGAAGCATTCCAGGTGGGTTCATGGCAAAGCTGGTTGAAAGAATGCCAGGAGTCTGCAATGCTGTCGGAGAAGCAAAAGGGAACCATACTGAAGAGCCTAAAATTAGAAAATTTTCAATTGAAAATCTCGAATTGTTGAACCTCTCGTGGTCATTGCATTATCCAGTATGTATTACATTACTGCTTCGATGCCTTTCTCTAGAAGATGAATAACACGGTTAAAGTAGAGATAAATGCATTAATAACCGGCGTGTCCAGACTCTTGACTGGCACTGTACCAGAGACACACTCATAAGTGAAGGGCGACAGGCGAGACGCACATGAGGAATGTCCACTGGGGAAGCTCTTTCTACCCTCCAACACCATGTCAAGGTCGCCACTGCACTGCATCTCGGCGTTTGCCTTTCCGTCCGGGAAACAGCGGAGGAAGAAATCCGGCCGGGGCCTGAGACACAAGCAGACTGTTCAGTTCAACGATTACTTTGAAAATAACAAATCTATATACTGAAAAAAAAGTGAAATGACATCTTAAGTGTCTTCCATCGATATTCATTTTTATTTAGCAGACACCCCATACAAATGGAGCAAACAGCACATTACAAACATACGTGCTGTCAAGAAGAGAACGAGTGCCGCAAGGCCGAGCTTCTAAGCAAATTTTACACAGAATGAATATTGTAATTATTATTATGCAGAAAAGTCCACTTGCAGTTACAAAAAAGCTCAACATTGGTCAAGTTTTTTTTAACCCAGGTTGAACACTTCAAAGGTTAATGTTTAGTAACAAGTTCCTATGTAAGGTGAAAGCCTGGTGCTCACCTGCCAACAATCAGTTTAACTGTGTTCGTGAAAACTCCATTCAGCCCCAAGGCCAGTGTCACTGCTATGATGAACAACAGAAAAAGCAGTAGAGATTCAATCAGCTGCATGCACCATCAATCTGCTCAGTGCTCTGCATGGGTATCTGATAAGTGCCCCCCAACGGAGAATTAAGAATAGCTGTTTTTAGCAGACAAACATTTACTGTGGATGGTCTAGTACTTTAACCACTTATTCAGTACAGGGTCTCAGTGAGCCTGGAGCTTATTCTAAGCAGCACGGAGCGCAAGGAACAGTCATACACACTATGGGTGATTTAGACATACCGGTTCACCTAACTGCAAGCTTTTTAAACTGCTGGAATAAACACACACACAGCATGGAAACTCCATACACAGAGCAGCGGCAGGATTTAAACTCCTAATCCACAAGGTGTGCATTACAAAGGGCGTACAAACTTCTTAAAGGCTACTCAACTCTCAGTCCTATGGGCATCACTGTATACAGCCCTCTTTAGTCTACTTAGGGAGGGATGGGAGTCAGAGTTTATAGCAGCTCACCTAGGGTAGAAGGCAGGGCTAGAACCTGGATGGGATGTCAGTGCTTTGTAAATGCCACGTTCTGAGGTTTGAGTGCCGAGGGATTTTAAACCTCGAACTACCCCAAGTAAAAACAGACCAGTGCTGGGGACCCCCTTACTACTAATGTATGATCACTAAGAAGAGAATAATAGTTCCTTATTTATCCCTGTGGGGAAACTGACTTTTCATCCCTCCTACGTTGCTCTCCATGAGACAAGTAAGAGTAAGCTTGAGGTCCCAATGCTAGGTCAGCCAGTGTTATGGGCCCTGGGGGCTGGGGCCCGGCTCATGGGCAGCCAGTGTTATGGGCCCTGGGGGCTAAGGCCCTACTTAGGGGTCAAGGGCACTGTGAGTAAGCCAGCCCTGCGCTTCAACCCGAATTGTATCCGATCACACACACCCACTCAGTCATCCCTCCATCCATTTTCTGTACCTACTTATCCTGTTCAGGGTAGCAGGGGGGATCGGAGCTTATCCTTCACGCTAAGGGTGCAAGACAGGAAATAACCCAGGGATGGGGTGCCAACCAATCGCAGGGCACACTCACATACCATTCACATCTATGGGCAGCTTGGTAACTCCAATTCACCTTAGCACATTTTTGGACTGTGGGGGGGGGGGGGACTAGAATACCAGGAAGAAACCCCATGACATCATGCAAACTCCACACTAGGAGCCAGGGCAGGGACTCGAACCCCTGGCCCAGAGGTGTGAAGCAACACTGCACCACCATTCTGCAACTGCACTGAGCCATAGTGGTTCATTTAAACTGGGGGATACTGTAATTCCCAGCTGAAGGTTTTCCCATTCATAAACCAGACAGTTACCATTGTCAGTTACATCAATTTATGACACAGGTCTGCAAGCTTCCTACAGCTGCTCTACAGATGCCTGCATGTTAGCTGATATAATTTCATATCATCTCTCCAACCTTGAACAGACGCCTTCATAGCCAGTGGCTGCCAAGAAGATAAGCAGAAAAGACATGACCAGAAACCTACCTAAGAAGGCTTCACGAAGGTCTCCCTTGTCTGCTCTCCACAGGATTGTGAAGAGCACAATGACTATCAGAGGCACGGAACAGGCAATGCCCTGACAACAAGGGAGAAAGGCACCATGTGGTTAAGACCAGATACACACTCTGAAGAACCCAAAGCAAGAATAGACCTTAGGGTCTCTATAGGGTTTCCATGAAACAAGGCTCATCAAATCTGGACCTCGATTCCAAATACAAGCCTCGTTTTCAGTTCTCCCAGGTAATCCTGCGACTTGTGTACCCATACTCTCCTAATATTTCCAAACAAGAATGTTATTCCAATTGTTTAGGAAATGCAAAAGTCAGGTGTTTCCACACAGGCAATGATACTCACAAACATTGCGGCAGTGGGGACACGGTCAAATTCCACATGTTGATATTTGTAAAGCCAGAGCTCTTCTGGCTGAATCTGACGAATAAATGGTGGAAGCTCTTCAGTAACACTGAGAAGACAGAGCAAGCAAATTAATGGGAATCCAATCCAGGCTTGTGTGTTAACGTCAGCATCAACCAGCCATTGCAAGCACAATTCTTAGTTCATTTAATTTGTTCCGTTGCTGCACGTCGATAATACTTAACACCAACCATCTTCTATTCCGCTTTATTCGTAAGATAGATATTTACCAAACATGTGTTCACGCAAAAAAATATAGCATACTTACAGGAACACCGCTAGGAGCAGAAGCCGAACAAATGCTTCTGAGATGAAGCCGCGAATCAGAGACTTCATTTTTAACCCTGGTCAGATTACCACTTTAGTAAATCCATATCCTTTGCAGCACCTAGAGAAAATACGTGAGATTAAGCACTTCATTCAAGAGAACCACTGCTTCGCACTTTGGGAAATGAATGTCCAGTTAAATGACATGCATTCCTAAAACTTAGAAGAATATATATCAATAGGGAAAATTGTACTTAAAAATTAAGCACCATTCAATTGAGAGTGTAGGACTAAGGTCTTCATAATAACATGCTGCACCACAGATTGGTAGGATTAAAAAGTCTCGCTACGTGGACTTTACAAGCTACCTATTCTGTGCAACGCTTAACTTTGTTACAAAGCAAACTAAGTACTTAGGCCGAATGGATTTAAACCAGTTATTTGTTTCTCATTTCACGCGAAATACATACCATTCGGCTTAGCCAATCGTCAAAACGCACAATATTTTAAAGCAGTCAGTGAGTAAATGGTATGAAAATCTTAAATGGCTATGCATTTCCGTGTTACACAAACATTATGCGTGATGTCATCTTGGCCAGCAATCCTTGAGTACCATTATAGTCGAATCTCGCCATGTATGTTTTTACCCAAAACGCTATAAATATTTAACATGAGGGTCCTTGAAAAATGAGACTTAGTTCTTGTATGCGAATAGCAAAATCTGCCCGATCCCCCCAGTTGCAGCCGACCGCACCTCCCCCGCAGTCACTGTCTTCTCCAGCCCTCTTTCATACCATCCAAAGCACGATTGCTATCTACCTCTTTCCCCCTTCCTCACACTGGCTTGCAGTGGGAGCAACAAGGATTCCCCGATGCGTCTATCCGGAAGATGGTCTCACCGAAACCGGTCGCATCGCTAGTATTTTTCAAAGAGAAGCCGCGCCTGGAGAGGAAGAGGGACTGAGCCACGTCACACTACCGTGGCGACATGTGCAGGGCCTGCGAAGCGGAGAAGATGGGAGCAGCGCCGCCACTGGGGCTCTCAGCGTCCCTATATGAGGAGAGCATGCTGAACGCCCACAACGGACTCTGGGGCTTATCTGGGCCAGATAATCAATGATAAATGTAGATAACATTAATACTTTCAAACGCATGACTTGTTACTTCAATGCAATATTGTCCTTTGTCAAGGGAACTGGACAAAAAGGCTGCCACAAAAGGAAACATTCAGTAAAATTTTATTGAACTCAAACCTCAGGCATACCTGAAACCTTTCAAAGTTGAGAAATGTAATTTTGAAGCCTTTTCGATCGAACTGTGGGAACACAACATTTAATTTTCCCAAATTATTTAAAATAAAATGAACGACAGAGCGGTCGGTAATATACAAAACAGGGGGAAAGTCCTATAGTTGCACATCCAAAAGCTCAAAATTACAGGCAATATAAGCACTACATAACAGATGTGTCGTGTTATGTACAAATCCGAACGAACATATATTTTTTTTTTTACGTTATGCAGTAACAAACCGAGCAATAGAACAAAATGCCACTGTTATATAATCTCATTCTTAAAATGTGTAATATAACACGAATAGATAAACGGTTCCCTAGCAGAAGTTCTAGGGATGTTTCACTAGGTACCAGTTGTCAAAGTTTAATATTAGTCTCATCACCCAGTATTCCAAATATTTTCCTAAATATTCGGAGCATATAATTAAAATCAAGTTATCAGAATTTGTCAACAGCAGCAACATTACACATAATCTGACAAAGATGAAAAGGTGAGGATTACACGGATCCACCCAGCCAGTACGGGAAAAAAATCATTTGTGCGTGTACATTGCGTTTGTAGAGTCCCTGTCCGATTTTAAAAAGTGTAATGTGTACGAATATTAACCATTTTCCTTATAACCCTTTAGAAAAGAATAAATCATATGTAACAATAAATCCTACCCACCAACACAGGATACATGTATAAACATTTCTTTAATGTTTTCAAAGAATATACATTTGACATTTACAGAGAGCTGATCTGTGATGGGCTTTAAAATACAACGCACCACGTAGGACATGGAGTGATTCACTACGGTGCACTCCGGCCAGATGATGAAAGTGCCGTTTACAATCCACGTGAATGCGTGTGTGCATTTAAAATACAGAACCAACAAAGGATGTGATTAGACTAAGTTAATGTGCATTCACACTATTTTGTGTAAAAATTGGTCAGAAAGCATTACAATTTTATAAATAAAAATATACAAAAATAAAAAGAAAAGACATACCATGGAAAAACTTCAATGTCTTATGATTTTTGAAGGTAAAAGAAACATAAGGTTATAGAAGACACCTCTGAATTCCCAGGCTTTGAAACCACATCTGGTTACCCCCCATATGTAACACCAATAAAATAATTACACTAATTGACATTAATTTCACATTTACTGTAGTACATTACACAGCTAAATAAGAGGCACAATAAACAAAAATTCAAGTAAACATGAATAAAAAAAAATAAATCTAACATCCTAACGAGTAAAGTGACTTTACATAAAAGTTACAGTGACCACTGTAAATCTGCTGGACCTGTTTCCTATAAGCATTTTCAGAAATATTGCAATGATAGGATAAACAAAAAAGGTTTCCCAAAATGATTTATATAATTGTGGTATTATAAACATAAATGCTGACTTGCGTACCGGGGAAGGGGGCAGGGGGACTCAGATACAGTTGTATGAAAAAGAAATTAAAAGTGCCAAGGCATTTGCACAGAGGATGAACACATCCAAGACCACAGTCTCACCTAAAAATGATCCACCGCTATCATGATACAGGCATTAAACAAGGCAAGGTGAACATCTCACCCAGAAAGAGTACTTATCTCAGCGGCAACACACACACAACTTAAAAAAAAAAAAAGTTAAAACTGCCAAAAATATAAGGCTCATGAAAAAACGTCTTTTTTAGTTTTGGTTAATCGAGAAAGCCATCTTTCTATTAGTGTTTTAAAAATACTGCATCTAAAAAACAGATACAAAAGGGTGCGATCCAATACATTTTTCAATATTACGTGCTAAACAACTAAACATTGTGATTATGGGAGGAAAACAAAAGACAAAGATAATTGAAATGCGTTTGATTAAAAAGATTTCAAGGCATAGAAATACACAAGGATGGCACTGGGGAAAATAATAAAAATTATCATGTACAATACACAGGTCAACATTGGGTAACACATCCTCTACACATGACAGGAAAGGCATCACAATGTAACAAAATCTCATATTAACACTTCAAATGGAGATGGTGCTTTTTGCTGTTTTTGGGTAAGCGTTTGATCTGAGTGAACTAATCTAACAGTATGAAATTATCACTATACGCGGAACGGCAGTGTTTCAGCGCTTAAGGGCAAAGTTTTCAAGATATATTATAATGTTTGGTACTGCAAAATGTAGCATTAAGGGATATATTTTGGTAAACTTAAATCCTATCCAATTCAACATTCAAGAATTTGAAGACCGTGCAGCTGGTTTGGGGAGAGGGTTAGTAAAATATTTATCAAGATAGTCTAAGAGGCTGTATCAGTGCATCACAGCTCTACAGAATTTATTCTACAGAGTTAAAACAAGTCCTTTAATAACTATGCAATGAGGTTGTCTTTAGGTATAATGTGCAAATCCTGCAGTAATCTTTGCTGGAAAGAAAAAAACACAAAAATCTACTTCACTTTCTGCATATTCTTGTTTGACCATAAGACATATATGGGGGGAATATTAGCAAGAGATCAGAAGTTTGATTTTCCTCAAAGCAATGTCATGGTTGTAGGGTTTATCAATCGGATGAATATTTGGAGCAGGCAAGGGAATCATTTTAAATGCTTCCTATGCTCCAGTTGCCCAGGATGGACCCATTTCATAATACCTCAAGGGGCTTTTTTTCCAATAGGGACAAACACTACATGGATTTCAATTTGGCAAACTTTAAGCTGACTTCATGGCAAGACAATTTTTAGCACGACGCAATATATGAACATAATTCACCTGAAATGTGATTTTTAAAAGGTCACAAACACTGTAAAACCATTCACCTAAACAAACAGATCGTGGTGCATCTCCTGTAACTGAAAGACTGACAGGAAGCGAATGTAAACATAAATAAATACTGTTTCATCTATAAATATATCAAAATAATCCCATGGTAAACAAACACGTCAGACACTGAGAGCAGTCTCTCTATGAACCCTTAAAACAGTAAGCCCAGCCATGATTGTGAAATGTAGTGTGTTTTTTCCTTAGATTGCACAGTATTTCTTCCTTTATCCCCCAGTCCCCAAATGTGTTTGCCGTCTCTTTCCCCCCTTCCTGAAGTGCCCTCTGAGTGTCTGCAAGGGGAATGGATTCGCCAGGGGGGGGGGGGGGGGCTCTCTCTTGGCCCGGCAGGCGTCAGGCTCCCCGAACAGTGTAGCCAGCTCACATGACCCGCACGCACTCCCATGATTCACAGTAAGGTAGTGGAATGGAAACGGTATCAAGGCCTAAAATGTAAAGCAAACTTCTACTTAAGGTCAACATACGACACCTGGCTTTTCTCTGTGATACAACCGAAAAAAGAAGAAGTCATTGAAGATGTGTGAATGTGCACTGTCAGAGGCTCAGAGTTGCCGTTGCCACAAACTCCTAATTGTTCCCATCTCTTTGACAACCTGCACGCCAAGGCTGAGACTTAGACATCTGTCTACCCCATGTCGCGTATTTGGACGCCTTCCTCACTGCCAGTTTCAATGCTTACGCTCCACCCTCTCATCTTATACAAAAACGATGCCCTATTTCTGCCTGGCCTCCGCCGCTCTGCGGGTGAACGGGGACCCTCACTCTCCCGCTTCCGCTTCCGGAGGCTCTTCCTTCACCTCGACTCGGCCGAGGTCTGCTGCCCGGGGCTCCGGCGGGCTCTGGGGGTCGTGGGCGGAGCAGCAGGGACGGCCATCCAGGGCAGAGGGCACCAGCATGCCTCGCTCGTGGTCTTTGCAGAAGGAGCTGGGACAGAAGTGGCAGAAGGAGGCGGCGGCACACGTGCACACGCTGCACCGGTGCCACGGACACTCCCAGCGACCTGTGGCGGGAAACGGGCGTCAGAGGGAGCCGACGGGCACCGGCCGGAGGCCCGAGGCTTCGGAGGGGCTACTCACCGAACGGCGGCTTGCTCAGGTTGAGACACAGCAGGTGGTACGCCTTGGGGCAGTCCTTCTTATCGCACATGACCAGCTCGCCACCCTCTCCGCAGCGGAAGCAAAAGTACTCGTGTATCTGCCTGGTCTCTGGCTTCAGCTTCCGCCTCTTGGGCTTCAGCTTGGCGTTGCGGGCTTTCTCCTCCTTCTGCATCACCACTGCACTCTGAGGGGGTCGGGGGACCACCAGGGTGTCAACACCGCCATCGGGTCAAGAGTGACGCAGTTACCTTGTCCGACTTTTCCACTGGTATACAGGAACCCGTCCGTGCCCGAGCTGTACCGCTAAGACTAGTCCAGCTCACTAGGCTTTCCACTGCAGACGGGTCGACTCGGCAAAGGCATCGCCAGGATCGGAGAGCAACAGTGACGTGAAACCCAAGAGAAGCTTATTTACTGTATTTACAATATTACACATTGTGTACATCAGGGTTTATGAAGTGCTAATTTCTGCTACCATGTCTGTGAGAATCGAACGGAAGCAGCATTTGCTTGCGTAAATTTGCATTATGAATCCATTCCGTTTAGCTGTTCTGTAGAATTTATTTTCTTTAAGTACGAGGTTGGAGATTTTCAAGTTCCAAGTTATTGAGAATGCATAAGGGCGTCACACTGCATTTTGAGCCATTAGATGGTGCTGATGCATCCACTTCAGTCCGGTGACTTTGGTCACACTTTCAGCCCTGCTAAGTAAGCAGGGCCACCTCAGCAGATTACGGCTAACAAACTTTATAATGGGAAATCTCCAGTTCGCAGTGTTCGCAATGTGCTTCAGGTATGGTCTGGGCTCTCGTCTGCAGTGGAAAAGCGCCAAAAGCTAGTGAGTGAGTGATGTCTTTATTCTGTGGGAGTTGAGACTGCGTGCCTCTTCCCAACTTTGCTGAACAGTGTGGCAGGACTCGTACCTTGGGCCGCACCCCTAGAAAGCCACTGCAGTTTTCCGCTCCACAGTGGCAGGATGTTCGCCCGTTGCCCAAGCAGTCCAAGTTGTAGTTGAAGGTTAGTTCAGTCTCTGCAACAAATGTATTAAATTAATCACCTTCCTAAGACTGACCACAAGGGGACATTATCAATGGAATTCTTCTGTAAATGTCCTAGCATTTCAGACGTTGAAGTGTGTGAGTCTCTGAAAAGCATTAGTGCCAAAGAAAAATGCATTTAAAATAAAAAAAGACACACACACACACACACACATACACAAGGAAAAGGAAAAGGTGCGATTCTCACCAGCCTTGATGTCACACAGGGCAAACAGCCCAATCCGCACGTCCCCATTCACCGTCCACTTCTGCGTCTCACAGTTTGGACTGCAGCTGTGGTTCATGAAGCGAGAAAAGTTCCCTTTGGGCCCGGCGTCAATCACACGGTCCTGTCGGGCCAAAGGAGTCACATCACTCAACGGCTGCAGTAGTCAGATAATTCGCCATCGTTTTTACAGAAAAGGCATTAAGTGAAATTTAAAAACCCCTTAGTAAACATCTGAGTTCACTAACAATGAGTGTGAGGGATTTGATGGCACACATGCATGCAGATGACTAAACCGACGGCATGCAGCTTTCCTGCACGAGACAGTACCTTGGTTAGGGTCAGCATATAGAAGTTGGTGACGCGGTTTTCATGTGCGCGCTTGATTCGCAGTCTGCATTCCTCCGAGTCGATCAGCTCACCCACATACTCCAACACAAAATCCCCCTGAGGAATGATAAAGCGTACAGCAAAATGCACATGTGACCAGCTGAACTGGTCCGTACTCTCTTATGAGTGGGTGTGATTCATGGGAACAGGGCACCCAGACTGCAGACTCACCTTCTTTAGGTCCCGCTTGGTCTTGAGGCCCCAGCCCCGGCCCTCGGTCTTGATGACCTCCGTCTCGGGGTAGAGGCGGCGGGAGAAGCTCTGGTTGCGGCAGCGCTCACCCGCAGGGCACACCTGGGGGTGGCACTCGTACTGCAGCATCCGGTTGAGGCACTGCGAGTCCAGGCCGCAGGGGATCTCATCCGTCGGCTTGCAGTTGCAGTGCGGGATCTCTGACAGGTCCGCTATGTGTACCTGCACCTTTCCCATGGGTCTGTTGGACTGTGAGAGAACAGCGTGCGTCAGCGGGCCCAGGACAAGCTGAGCCTGAAGAAACTGGCCGGTCTGCTTCATCATGGCTGCTTTTTAGCATGACGCTCAATTTGAAGTATAATTTAAGAAGACTAGTTCTTTTGCTTAAGTGATAAACATTCCGTGAAATATACAAGAACATAAGAAATTTACAAACGAGAGGAGGCCATTCGGCCCATCGAGCCCCTTTGGGGAGAACTTAACTAATAGCTCAGAGTTGTTAAAATCTTATCTACCGTAATATCCGGACTATAAGCTGCAACTATTTTCACTTGCTTTGGACCCTGCGGCTTAAACAACGGTCACCGGGGGGCGCACTATCAAGGAAGCGCAAGAGCGAGACAGACAGTTTGCGCCAAGGAAGTGTTCATGGACACGCCTTCATTACGGAAAACAAACGGAGGAGTGCATGTGATGCTGCTTTTAAGTTAAAGGCAACCGATCTGGCTGTCAAAGAAGGAAATAGAGCTGTTCTTTTCGGAAAAGATGCTGGTTATGTTGTTAAGCAGCCATGTTACTGCACCTTTACTGCCGTGTTACAGACCAGCACTTTTAAAAATGAATTAAATTTAGCCATTTAACGTTATTGCCTCGTCAAGCGATGTAAGCTTTGTTTTTTGTTATACTGCACTACTCCGGTACTGTGACTGCAGGACGTGCACTGGGAGCGCGCCGTCGTATTACTTGTGCACTGAAAAAATGCTGTTCCTTGATTGACAGTTTGATCGATTAAAAAATTTAATGTGTTTCTCAAATGTTAATAAATGTGACGCTTTGCGTTCCCAAACAGTCATCTCTGTCCCGACAATCTCCTCCGTGGTAGCAGGAACCCTTATATATGGTAATTAAACATTAAAACACCTGCAGCTTATAGTCAGGTGCGGCTTATATATGGATCAATCTGTATTTTTCCCCAAAATTTAGCTGGTGCGGCTTATATTCAGGTGCGCCTTATAGTCCGGAAATTACGGTAGCTCTGATTTAAAGGAACCCAGGGTTTTAGCTTCTACTAAACTAGCAGGAAGACTATTCCATACTCTAACTACACACTGTGTAAAGAAGAGCTTCCTCAAATTTGTTTTAAAATGCTCTCCTGCTAATTTCCACTTATGGCCACGAGTTGTATTATTTGAACTAATATTGAAGTAGCCATTTCACTGAAAAGCATCCAGACCCGGTAGAATCTTACAGACCTCGATGGATATGCTAGCTTAGGCAGCATCTCCAGAGAACCGAGCTGAACCAAACAGGACCGTTTCCATCCTGGGGGGTCTGTACTGCAAGGGCCTCACCTTGATGAACTTGTAGGGGGGGGGTCTGCGGGAGCTGCGCTCCTCCTCCTGCTCCAGGGCCTCCCGGCTCTCCCTCTGCGCCTTCAGCTCCTGGAAGCGCTTGGCTGCCTCCTCAAGGGCTGCAGGGGGGGGGGGCAGAGACGGGGGGCGACGTCAAACTGCAGGAGCACCAAAGACACCTTCACGGGCAAGACGGCAGACCTCCTCACAGGGGCCAGGGGAGGTACGCTCATCTCTTACCTTTTTTGAACGTCTTGCTAATGCCCATTTGGCCCTCTGCAAAGTTCTTGTCGCTCTCCACGTAGGGGAAGACGCGGCCCCGGCCGATCCAGTAGTAGTCATGGGAGCCGAAGAAAAAGACGGGGAACTCACCAATGTCATGCTTCAGAGTTTGAATGTTGAAAGGGACAAGGCGGGGGTTACAGATTTCCGCGGGCCACCACCTGCACGGCAGAGTCAGAGAGGCAGGTAAGAAGAGGAGAGACACCAACAGCAGCACCAGTATGACGGCAGAGTCTCTCTCTCCACTCACATTTAACACATCCCTGCCCTTTGTACACTTCCGAGGCAGCCTGTACCTCAGCGTATCCCACTACACGGTCACATTTTATTCTTAAGACTAGAATTTACCCAAGGAAACACAAACACTAGAGGAAGGTAAAAGTCAGTGACCATTAAGTCTAAACAATCTGCCCTGCGATGTGTCAAGAGCCTGGCTTGGAGTGTCTGGGTGTAACAGAGAAGGCCGCTTGTTTTGCCTTAGAGTGGAACGGGCACCCTGACCATCAATGGAAACGGACGTAGGGATGGACAGAATGGGACACATTATTCCAGCCTAAGAAGCTGTACCAATTACTCAGGGTAAACACCGTTGAAATCCCCTTGCAGGCCACCCATCAAACGCTACAGAAGGAGGAAGTATTTTATTTATCAGATGCTTTTGCCCAAAGTGACACAAACGCGATGATCAGAGTACAGGACCGGCCAAAGCCATAACTTTGCCGATTATGGGATTCAAACCCATGACCTTCCGGCCACAGATCCCTAACAAGCCATGCTCCACACAGCAGGAAGAGCAGTACAGCAACCGGGAGGAGACGCGGCTCGTGTGGCATGTACAGAGGTCCGCCCGCAGCCCTCACCTGTAACTGCCCAGCTTGACCCAGACGATCTGCTTGTAATGCGGCCTCTTCCCCGCCCTGCACTCGCTGCAGCACCAGGCCCCCTCCGGCATCTCAATGCTCAGGCACTCTGGGTGGAAGGAGGCAGGGCACGACTCGCAGCACAGCAGTCTTCCCCCTTCGCAGGGACATGGGAGGCGGCGGTCACGGCGTGCATGTCTGCATCGCAGCCACAGAGGGCGCCATCTGCTAAGCCTTATTCCAAGCGGCACTCCATGAATTCTACACCATTTCCCAGCATGTATACACATACTGAGTCACAGTGATCACATTGGCCGGGAGGTATAACGTTTTATGATTGGCCAGGATAATAGAAATTGTGGAATAATGACAGTGTAATTGCCTATAAAGCTGCTTCGAGCTTCAAAAGTGCACTTTTGCCTGCCATTTAACACTGAGTCAGTTCTGCCATTTGAATTAAAATGCTCACTATCAGCATTCCAGAAAGTTCCGTGAGATACCCGAGGCCCCATGGCTAATAAGAAAGCTCCATGGAACAGCTGTGAAAAGGCTTAGAGCACAACGGCACATAAACACAGGCGAAGGGAGGTGAGAACACGCAGAAGAGGCACCAGACAGACATGCAGCATTTCCCTCTCTCCCCCTATATTTCCATATAGCATCTGACAACAAGCAAGAACTTGGAGAACCAATAACAGGATGATAATGATACAATTAGGAATCTACACCAAAATGTTAAAAAATTGGGCTTTTGAACTATCATTACATATTTATATGCTATAAATTATATTTAAATATTAAAAGTGTTTCATAAATTTCATGTTTATATACACAAAATCTGTTTATCAGATTTGAAGATGTTATTTTAAAAGTGACAATCACACCCACCTAAAGGACAGTGTAATATGGCTTCACAAAGGCGCAGTCAGAAAGCCCCCCACCCCACAAGACAGGCGATGGACAAGAAAATTTAAAATTTAAAATAAAAACAGGGACCTTAAAAGCAGCGCCAGTCAAAACAGCACAGGTCTCAGAACACCCAGGTGACCCCCACACCCAATGCTTCTCAGCAGGCCGGGGGGCTTTACGGCAATGCGGAGGCAGTGTACACGGGGCCCCGCATATGAGTGCAGGGGGTGGGGGGAAACTTTTCATCTAATTAGCTTTGGGGCCACTGACTCTACCGCACCGTGGCCTTGGTGCGGGGAGCAGAGCGGAGGCAGGACCAGCCAATCGCAGTGGCGTCCTGCCAAACCCGCTGTCCACCTGTACCACGGACCAGCCAATCGCAGTGGCGTCCTGCCAAATCCACTGTCCACCTGTACCACGGACCAGCCAATGGCGACACAGCCCCGCATTGCAGTAAGAGAAAGTCCCCAGGCTGAAGCGACCTGCCCGATGGCAGCCGAGACGCATGGAGGAAAAAGGGGACGGACAGGACACACGGCAAGGAGAAATGGAGGAAACATTTCTGTTACCTTTCCCAATATTCTTTTTGGTAGCTGACGAAGAAGAAGGAATCATAGGTAATTTCATCAACTCAGCGCGATTTGACTCAGTCAGAAGGTAGTGCGACTTATACGCATAAGAACTTAATATGTTGTCAGTATGGTCCTGCACTAACAGCCCTACATATGAGACAAACAGGAAAAGCAATGAGCCAGCAGAAAGTACCCATGATTCCAGAAAACAAGACAAACATTACAACATGGAAAATGTTAGGAAACAGAAGAACAAGAATCAAAACTGACAGTACTTTTAAAATGACAGACTATTCAACAATTCTTTGAGTCATTTTCTATATTCAAATTACATTACCTACAAGTAGTGGACAAAAAAATGACCAATATTCAGAAGCATTTCAAAATCGCACAGCACGCCTGTTGATGGTCCGACATGAAGGCATAAATCACAAAAAGGCAGATGATTGCGGACAGAACTTTAACAAAAGGCTCAAAGCTTCATTCTGGGTGATAGATTAATGAAGAAAACTCTCAAGAGAAGTCAGTCAGTCTGACACCATAAGCGTAACTATGACCATGAGTTCAGTGCTGCCAAGGTGGACAGGGGCCCAGATTATTATTATAGGTTTGAGGGAATCTATTCCTACATCTCTCCAGTAACCAGACACAACAGAACTAGAAAAACAGCTCCAAAAGTCGCTTATTCCATGATAGCAACAAAGCTACTTATGGAAGCTGCACCCAATATGAGGCTTTGGTATGGTATTGTATTCATGCCCAACAGAGAGGCAGAGAAAGCCCTAAAACTTAGTAATATGGAGATTCCATTTTTTTGTCCACTACCTGTATATTTTGTAATTTATAAACAGATAAATAAAAAGTAGTTAAGCACATTAAACACTCACATCAGATTAGTCACATAAACATGTAAACATGATTGTGAATCAGAGTTTGAGTTAATACAAAGATTACAAATGTCCACATTTCCAAAGTCACTGCTGGAATTACAATTCATTTTGTGTCAACAAAGGAATGTTATCAAAAACACACATACACGTTTTGAAACCTGAAACTGATCCAAACGTTAAAATCAATGAAACATTGTAACAGAAGGGAGCAGAAGGGAGCATGTGAATCATCTCACAAAGGTCTAGGAAAAACAAATAAATTAAAGAACAATGATACTGCTCACTGTCAGGTTTTACTTTGAAAGGATCAATTGATTAGGCTTATCAAGCTAATAGGACATTGAGAGGAGATCCTGACTGACACTGAACAAGCAATCAGGGGCTCAAACCAGCTGGAAAATCATTGTATCAGGTGGGCGTGTTTTAGAGCCACAGGCCGTAAACTGTGTTGCTCCAGATGAGCTCCGTACCTTTTCGGTTTTTCACAAAAATATGTAAATACCCCATAAAAGGATATGGCTGTTTATCATTGTATGAAATCACTGATTACATAGTCAGCCTGAGCCACTGAGCAACATTTAGTTACGCAAAAATTTTAAGGATGATGTTTCAAGAATTACCATTCATACCTTTTGTGTAATCGATTCACAACGGATTTGACTATAAAATGATGGTCTTCCACTAAAGAAGCCTGTTAAAAGGATCTAACAATTGTAATTAATCCAGATGTCTGTGCAAAGATGAAGCGATTCGGGTCTTGGCTGGAATAAGAATGAGCATGTGCTGTGACACCCCTAGTTGCGGAGAAGGTGGAGAGTCTGTGCCGCTACAGGACTAGAAACATGTGAGGAGTCGATGATCCCCTGAGGCGTGCAGCATGAGGGATTCACCGAGATGGATTCACTACATAAGATCACAGCATAGTGAAGCCAATTAGGCCAAACCGAGTCTCGTGTGCTGCAGATTAAGGGTTACTTCAAAAGCCAAAGCCCACTGATGACACAGGCCTCCTGAGCCCCTGACAGCCTAGCATCTCACAGGCAAGCGTCGTAAGATCATCACCACCACCATCATCATCGTCATGACAACTACATTCCACAGGGACGACTGAGATTCCGAGAGAAGTCAGGCCTACCTCGGGCACAGACGAAACACCAGCCTACATTTACTGATGAGGTTAAGTGTCCATTCCGTTTGGAGCTGGAATGGTTGCTACACACGATAACATGGGGAGTGATCATCACGCTGCCAGCAGCTATACAGCCATCCCCCGTGTGATAGGCTATGGGGCAGCGCATACACCTCATCAAGCGACCTGCCAGGAAGAGGAGAAGCAAAGCAAGCAACAGTTACTGTCACACCGACTCGACTCCCTTCGGGTATGAAAGGGTACAAAAGCCTGTGTACAAGAGCCAGATCAGTTTCAGATGTCAGAAACTAAATATGAATATATGTATATAGGCTCCAGCACCCCTCAGCCCATCTAACCCATACCCCCCCCCACACACTTCCCAACCTCTACAGTCACTTGCCCCCTTGCAAACTCTCCCCACTTCTCCACAATCTTTATTAAAAGCCCAAGTTCGTGTGACTTGTATAAATGTAATCAGGTTCACTACATTAGTATCTGCAGCTGTGAGGCGATGGTGGTGCAGGAGGTAGTGCTACCGTTCGGCAGCTGGAGGGTTGCAGGTTCGAGCCCCGGGTCCTCCTAACCCCATTGAAGTGTCCTTGAGTAAGAACCTACAAATTGCTCCCGCTGTGCAGGTTGGCACCTTGCATGGCAGCCTCCGCCACCGGTGTATGAGTGTGGTGTGAATGGGTGAATGTGAGGCATAAATTGTAAAGTGCTTTGGCTACTCGTAAGAGTAGAAAAAAGCGCTATATAAATGCAGTCCATTTACCATTCATGTGCCACCACTATGTGGTGCTGCTTCAATTTTGGTCCAATTGGTCTCAAAATACAATAACCTCCAGATCATCAGAAATGCAATGTTCCTGAGAAGTTTGCAAGAGAGCCATTAAATACTTGTAGAGCTACTGTGTTCACAAGATAACATGCAGTCACCCTTTCCTTCCTTTGCTGCCATCTAGCGCTGCTGCTTCAATTTTGCTGCAAATGAAATCTACACCCATATGATGTATCTGTAAAGTGGCATTAACATCCACACTCACAAGATCAAATGTTTTCTTCCTTTTGCTGCCATTAGGCAGTGACACATCAATTCTGGTGTGATTTGTCACGAAATAAGAAAATTTATGTGGCTGCAAAGTGTCAAGAAGATCCATGAAATAGTTTTTGAGTTACCACACTACAGATCATATCTCTGAGACTACCCTACCCTTTACTATCATTATGCAATACTGCTTTAATTTGGTGCAATTTGTCACAAAAGTTGATCATTCTGAGATCTCACATACAGTTTTTATGCAGAGCTCGAAAAAGATCTGTCAAAACGAGATAAGTGTATGAAGCAGAGGTAGAGGACCCATCCCAAAACCATATATACAGAGCTCACAAGAAGTCTAGGGACGCGTGCTTAATTCTGTAAAAATATTGCAAATTTATTGGTTTCATAACCAAAGTCCATTGAAAAACATATCTTGCCACTGAGGGTAATTGTATTAGCAATGAAATGCTGGGTTTTATAAACGCCCTAAGATTTTCTGTGAGCACTATACTCGCAGTCCTGGGAATATACTACAGGGAAAAGTGGTACCTTTGCTGGCTGTCTGCACGTCTCTCTCCAGACAGCAGGTAGCACAGCAGTGCTGGGGGCAGGAGAGGCCTCTGGGCTCCATGGAGGTGCCAGGGTGCCTGCGGGCACAAGCCTCATGGTAGAAGCGGCCGCAGCCACTGACAAGGCACTGCATCATGTCACTGCCAGGGTCCTTGCAGGAAAAACAGATGTGGGAGCCTAGCGGGAGTGCAGATGGAAGAGGGAGTGAGCTACAGTATCTCCGTTTTTCATACTCACAATCAGATGCTGAAGGGAGATAAAGCCAAGAACAGAAGTGTGAAATAAAAAAATTAAAAAAATTAAATACTACACAATAAATCTATGTGCCACTGACAAAATACCAGTTCTAAAACCATGGTAATACTTGCATGTTGCTCACCGTTGGTACACTCTGGGCAGGTGAACCTCCCTTTTGGTTGGGAGCTTAGGCCCAGGCACTCCAGATGGAAGAGCCTGCAGCATTCACCTTCACAGCTCACCAGGGCTTCCCCATAGCCCTCGCAGATCTGCCAGGGCACACAGACACGCGCACGGTCACCCGGGAGCCATCTGCCCTCTTCCCAGCCGCCGGCCAGGAACCTACCTGACACACCGTGTCCTTCTTGGAGGCGACGCCACCTTGCCGGGACAGGCTGGAGTCCACAGACTGTGAGTCCGAGGCGTCTGCAGCCATGGGACTGTCCCCACCCTTCCCGAAGAGTATCTATGCATGTCGGAGCCCCGTTAGACATTCGAAAGCTTTATGGCGAACAACAATATTTGCCGTGTTTACATTCACTGGTTGAGCCAAAAGCAGGCAGGGAACTTGTCAAGGAAACTGTTGGCCAAGCTCTACAGATGATCAAAAGAAGAAAAGAATAAGGAGGAGCAAACACACCTGTGGGTCGCTGAGGCCCCTGGAGTCGGAGTCGGAGGTGTCGCGGTACTGGGAACCGGCCGTCTCCATGTCGGTGGAGGCCCGACTGCGCTTCTTCAAGGGCTTGCAGGAGTCAGAGATCTCGCTGGCCCCTGTCGAAGAGAGGAGACACACTGTTGTACATCTCAAAGCGTATTATAGCAGTACTTCCTGAAAGCTCCTTCTCACATGACTATGAGAACAATGCCTCCAATTTTTAGTCCCGGTTTAAAAAGATCTGTGATGCTACTGTTGGGTATTGCAGCAAATGAAGATCCTTACAAGAATAACCGTAAAATCGTTGGAACACGAGAATTCCACTAAAACACATGATGCGCGGGTAGAGACTGAGGCTAAGAGCCTAATACCTTTTTGAGACCCAGTCCTCAAGGCTGTTTGTGGAACCATTTCTGACTGCAGAGAGACGACAAGAACATCAGGTAAAAGTGGAACTTTTCTAAACCTCCCTGCCCATGGGGCAGAGTCAGTGTATGATGCCAAAAGACCACAACCAGGGTTCATTTAGTGCAGCATGTGGACCAGGAAACAGGCGCCACATGGGGCTGGAATCCACCGTACCTGCTCCTTCTTCGGTTTCTTCTTAGGGACCGGTTCTGCACCTTTCTCGGACTCCGAGCGGCTCCGCACCGATCTGCGCTGCTGCTTGCGCTCCAGCGGCCCTGTGGGAGGCAGACTCTCAGTGCACCACGCTGGGCCTGGGGGGGGGCCTTGCTCAGGAAAGCCACCGCACTTCGCGGCTACCTGCGGGGGCCTCAATCAGCGCGTGCTGCCCGAGGCTGGACTCGCTCCTCCGGCCGAAGGGGCCAAACAGTCGCTCCTGCTCTCTGGAGCTCAGCTCTGGCTTGCTGCCACAGTCCTGCGGAGTGAAATCACTAAGAATGCCCACACGCCACATTGCAGACTTTGTTGGTTTTCGCACCACATTCGCGTACAAGTGTCCCGACAAACGCGAGGAAACGCAGCCCAGGGTCTGGAAGGAACCGAACAGGCCGCCGAACTCGGGCCAAGCCGTGGCACGTACCTGCCAGCCTTGCACCTCCATTCTCCGCGGCGAGAGGGCCTGCTCCCTGGACGAGGGCCACTCACACTTTATCATCTCCACATTGAGCTTCTTCATCGTGACAGAAAGCGGGAGCAGCTTGCGTGCGGCCGCCGTCTTCCAGGCTGTCTTCACTGGGGGAGACTGCTGGTGGGCTTCCGTGGGCTCACTGGGGACCGGAAACTGCCGGTTCTGCTCATCCCCCTCCTCCTCCTCCTCCTCATCTTCCTCTTCCTCGGGCCCCTTGGTACTGCTCTGGCTGGACTGCCGGCGTGGCTGCTGCCGGGTGGGACGCTGCTCACCTCCTGGGGAGCCGGAGGTGTCCTCCCGCCCACTGCCGTGAGATCGCCGCGCCTTCTTTCCCACCTTGCCGGTCCGAGGCGACGAGCTGCTGGGAGCCTCATCCACATATATGAATGTGTAATTCTCTATGCGCTCCTCCCGTGTCATCAGAAAGGCATCCTCTGCGTGGCCGACGCCCACTTCCCACTGAACACGCTCCCTTTGCGGTATGGGCTTCAACAGCTGCAGCGACACACAGCAAACTGGCACGTCAGCAACTCCGAAAGCCAGTAAGATCAGAGGAGCTCAAAGGTTCACCAAAAGCATTATTCACCATCGACAATGTACAGTGTACAGTGAAATGATTACATTCCATGATAATCAACATGATGCGCCTCATACTAACACCATTTGATGTGGGAGCTGTTCAATTGAGATGAATAGCTTGACTGATTTATGATAGTATAGTGGAGGCAACAGACCCAGATTCAATAATAATAATGAGAAGAATAAGCATAACAATAATTGATACGAAATTCTCTTTTCACCTCCCCCATCTTGCTCTCCATAACAGCAAGCGTGGCTGCGAACGGCAGCTACCTGTTGCCAGACTCGGGGAGCTGGGAGGCGGGGGCCTTTTGCTCAAAGACCCACAGACATGCCGACAACCAAGCCATCACAGGCACAGAGGCTTAGCCCACTGAGCCACACCCTGCCCACAAGCAGTAACTCCACCAAATCTATGGGGGCGGTGCGTGACTCGGCAGGTTAAAACACAGTGCCAGTGACCAGAAGGTTGCGAGTTCAAAACCCCCGTGTCAACATAGTGATTTCACTGTTTGGCCCTCGAGCAAAACCCTTCAGCCCCAATTACTCCAGGGGCTGTTTGACCTTGCTTTTGACTGTATGTCGTTTTGGATAAAAGCATCTGGTAAATAAATAAGTAGTAACTGGATATTGGCCATAAGAGTGGAAGAAATCGGAAGCTTAAGAACCTGAAGAGCCTGATAAGCTGCGGCCACATGGGCAGAGTACCTTGTGCCGTTCCACAGGATTGGAGGTCTTTCGCAGGGTCTCCGCCTGCAGCTCGTCAAACTGATGCTCACCCTGGTAGACCACCACCCTCTTCTCGTGGATCCATGCCCTCTCCGGGACGCTGCCAAAGAACTGCACGTGGTATTCCTGGTGACCTGTGAACCAGGACAGGTGTGGGTCGGAGAAAAACAGAAACCCAAGGCCCATCTGTGACCCTCTGCGGCAGGTGGCAGGTAGACTCACCTCTGGTGTTTATCCGGGTATGAACTTTGGATTGAGGGTCGCGGGACACCATGCAAGGCCACCAAGGGTACGTCCCCACCTTAGCCCATACCAGGTCCCCAACCCCATGGTCTTTAAAACCACCAGTGGTAACTGGAACCGTACAAAAGGACTCCTGGGTCAATCGACCAAATGATCGAGGAGGGGACAGGAGGGGAAAAATAAATAAACTGCGTTAAAATCATGAGGAATACGCCGAAACAAATCCTGAAGATTACAGGTCAAGCTTTAATTGACAGATAAAAAATAAGCCTCCCTACTAAAGGGCGACTCGCAGGTCACCCTGCACTCACATTCGGATCCCTCCTTTCCACGTTGGAGCCTTTGCAGGTCCTGGCTGTATCCAGCTCCTCCCTCTCCTCACACGGCTGTGCTCCCCGCAGCACTGCCTCCCCCAAGCGGCCAGAGGAGTCACCCTGGGGCGGCTCCTGCTCCTGCAGCTCCGACTCCGGGTTCTGGCCGTGACGGCCGCCGCTCCTTTTCCTCTTTTCCTTCTTGCGCTCGTGTCGGCGGCCGGAGGACTCGCCGGCTTGGACCTCGTGCAGCAGATCGCCGCAAAGGGCCGACTCAAACAGCTCGCGACCATTATGGTACGTCTTGATGATCTTCAGTTTGATCTCGGGGGATCCAGTCTTCTTGGACGGGTTGGATGCCGGCGGCACTGCGGCTAAGGGGTGTGGGGGAGTCCTGTTCAATGACAAGGGAGCTGGAAAGGAGCTGGGTGGGACCACGGGCGGAGGCCCAACATGAGGCATGAGGTGAGGTGGAAAAGGGTGATGCTGTGTATGCAGAGGTAGGGGGCTGTTGGTACTCTGAAGATGATTCTGTTGTTGATGGTGATGGTGTGGATGGGAACCTGGTGAGGAAGAAGCTGGAGGTTTCTCATGGACAACTGGGGCCCTCAGTACGATACCTTCCCCTGGCACAAGGTAGTGATCTCCATAGTTACGGATAGCACCGTAGCCATTAGCGGAGCCATTGGGGAACTGTGAGTACACACCATATTTGGTCTGGGACTCATACAGGCCCATTGTAGGCAGGTAGCCATTTGTGACACCTGGCTGGTCTTCAGGGGCCGAGGGAGGGTAGCAAAAGCCAGACTCCAGGGCTGAATCATAAGTTGAACGGCCTCCATTCTCGCCCAGGTTGCCGCTGGCATCGTACGTGTCCTCCTGCCGAATGTTGGCCGAGTCAATGAGCTGAGGCGGTTGTTGAATTGTGTTTCCCATGATCCCTTGCATGAAAGAGAAGGAGAAATCCATTGTTCTGCTGCGGCATCCTTAACTCTCCCTTTTTCTTTCAGGGCCTGGGAAGGGAAACATGAACCAAAGAAATTTGCTGTAGGTGAAATAAGAATCACATTAGTGACTTTTAATCAGTTAAATGTTTTCAAACCTTAGCCTGACATTTTAAATTCGCACAGTACACCATACTAAAATTTCTGAGAAATTAATTTTTATGGATGCAACCAAGAAGGGCGGGGGATTATGAAAATGTTAAAATGACGAAATTTAATCCTTAACTGCCAAAGTATCCAGCAGGGAAAAAACCTAAAGAAGGTTCACAGTTTGGCGACCGTGCGGGACAGGAATGTCTGCTGCTTCCAATGGCCGAGCAGAGGCCGCATGCAAGCCGTCGTAAGCGGCACTGACAGAAAAGGCAGGTGATCAACACGCTGTACCACATCCCTGAAGGCGAGGCCATGCCAAAGCGTGACAATCAGGCACGCTTATCGTAAAGAAAAGCTCATGTTCAGCTAAATTGTATGTGTCGGGTAAAGTGATAAATATACACAAAAATAATCATACCTCAACATCTGACCTATCAAGCAATATCCAACCGCACACACACCCCATGAGAACCATAGCAACATTAGGCAGATGTATTTTACCATGTGTGCAGCATGGGGCAAGAACCAAAACAAACCGTTGTCTAAATCGATGTGGATGCAAGTCGATGGACACCTCTACTTTTCTTTTTATTCCCGAGACAAAAAAATATTTCACTTAAAAGTATAACAGAACAAAAATGAGGCAAAGTTAATTTAAAATGCTTCTCCTTTTTTTTGCATAAGTGACAAACTGTTTCATAGTTAAGTGACACGTCATTAATCAGAGGGGAGAAAAAAAAATAGAAACCTGAGGGAAAAAAAGATTATACAGATTACACAGATTATAATGGCTCCTACCCAGATATTAATCTAGAAATTACTGACCAGTCCAAGGACTAGCATGTTTTAAAAAAAATGACTCCCATAGCCAAACCAATGAGTCCCAAGTTGTAAAATATGGAAAAAAAATCTACAAATATGAAAACAAAATATACACAACTACAGAAGTGTAAGTCATATACTGCAACTGGAGACCGATAGAAATTTTGCCAAAAAAGCAAAATAAACTGTCTTTTACATTGAATTTATGCAGTAAGATTTAAATTTTGCCAAAGTAAGGTTTTCTTGTACAATCCATTCCAGAACCTTTACCACACCAGGTGATGTAAAGGTTGCAAGATGTAGCAAGATCAGCTTGTAATTGCGGTACCATAATGCACCTGCGGTGGTCAGGAAGTTCACAGTGTCTAGCAAGAGTGCTAGAAAAGCTTGAAAGTTTCTGTTTTAGGCAGCTTTGCTCATTCCACACCGTACGCTATTTTCTTCGCATACCGAACAGAACATGAAGTTTGGCTTTTCGTCGCGTGCTTCAACGTACCGAAGCCAGCTGTACCTTTTTTGTTTTTGTTTCACTATTGTTTAAATCCATTGTTACCTTTTCTGATGATGGACTGGCCGATGGATTATAGAAAGAAAGTTTCCGTTACGAAGGATCGGGTTTGTGAACTTTCTTCGGCGGCATCCTGATCGTTCAGCATACGCACAACGAAAATAAAGCGTGCCGAAGTAATCACACTACAGCGGATTCCATTTGTCGAAATATGGGCATCTGTGTTTTATTAGCCAATCAACTTGTTACATTGCCGAGGACAACCGGTGTCGATATGAAATAAGCACCGCGAAATAGAACGATAGGTTTTAGACAACCAATTTTTATTGCGTCCTACGGAACGCACAGTATTAAAATCTTCGAGTCCTATACAGAAAGAATGTGTCCTGGACGCAGGACGCACATCTAGATTAATCTCTGCTACCGCAACAAATCATTTCACTAAACAGGATTTGCATTGCAGGTTATTTTTGGAAGCAGCATATAAGTAAAAAAAAAAAAAATCCAAAACAACAAAAACATTTGGGTATAATAAACAGCATCATCATAACTGGTATTCAATTGCACAATGCTACATCTTTTTCTGATATTGCTATATAAACACTTTCAATACCTATACTTAAGGACATACATTAAGTTTTTAAAGCAGCTTTTTGCTAATGGTGACCCAGACAGATACAGATAACCAATATATTTCTGTCTAATTATTTAATACCAATACCCACAATCAGCTAACCTCTGAGCCACTTGCCAAGCAGGGAAGGATGCTGGCAGTGAGACTTAGCGGTGGAATGTCATTACATTGTTTTTTATTCTGTGGAAAGAGTGATCTGCTGGCCAAACGCAAGGATGTATTGAAAACATGCCGCAGGCTGCTACTTTGAAATCTTTTGTAGTAGAGATGCCACCCATCCCGTATTGTAAAATAAAATGCTATGCCCCATTTAGATCCAATTTGGAATGCGATTTGTCTTGTATTTTTGGACGACGCAATCAATGACCCCACTAAGCACATTTTATTACTGGAGACTGGGGGGCTCTTATTCCGTCGGATTGAAAGTTGGCAGCCCTACGTCTAAGTGGTGAGTGAGCCAATGAAATCCCTCGCCCTCCACTAGTAAATATGACTGACTGTCCAAGGCACTCCTTTTCATTATTTTAGCAGCTTTGTCTTTAGCTCTTGTACTAATATTTAATACTGATAGTGAGGTTTAAATACTGGCTGGCAATATCAGCCAAAAATGACACCTCAGACCGATATCAATATTGTGATTTTTAATGACTGTCAGCCAAAACAAATTGCACACGCTTTTGAAGACATCCATAATATAAACAGCTTCAGCATCATACATTTTTCTTACAATTCATCTTATGTTTCAAATCAAATCATTCACACGTTACAAAATGAATGTTTTGTAGAAAAAAAACTCTGAAATTCACAGGGGTTTAATTGTGCAGACTGATTTTCCTTTATTGCCACAAGACTGTTGTTTCCAGCTGTTAAACTGGAAGCACTGAAAAAGCACTTTGTTACTTACAGTGTGTAATGTAATAGCTTTACTTCTAAAGAAATTTAATGGAATCTGTGTGTGTGTAAAATTTACAGCCTTTTCATTCTTCAGATACCAGTCACATGTTATCCTGAAAACACTGATAAAAGCTCCTGTAGTTTGTCAAACTGCTAGCATTGTTAAACATAGCTGACAGTAATTCTGAAACTGAAATATGTTCATTATCCAGTGCTTCTGGGAACAGCTTGGAAAAGTATATAAACAAAGCCAACAAACAGCCCATTACAAAATGAGGATCTAGATATTAAAACTAGGAATTAGAAAGCTGCAGCCCCTGAAGAAACAAGGGTAACTAAAAGTAAAAAGTTCAAGTACTTGCTACCTTAAATTGATTTTCTTGATTTGTGGACTTAAACTAGAAAAAATATCCAGTCGACTAAATTCGGATAAAAATCAGCTGATACAGGTGTCTGTAACCACACAATAAATAATTAATGATCATTACTGGAAAAAAATACTTTAAAAAATAAAAACACTTTTAAATAAAATGCAAACCTTAATAACCTGCAAAAAGGCTTAATTGTTTTACTGCAACAAAAATTGCCAAAAATTGTTCTCTGAGGACCAAGTCTGATATCCATTGCCATAGCCTGTAAAGGCCAAATATTACTATAGACATCTGGGCAGGTCGCAGGATCTTTATCCTTAATGTCTGTCAAGTATGGTTTCAGGACCTTATTTTAGAGTAACAGAAAAGCCTGTTATTTTAACCTGTTATACCAATGTTATTTTACCAAACAATAGCTAACACACAGCTTTTCACTATCAAAACATCACCCTTAATTTCTGCAAATATAATTCAGCAACTAAGACATCTCTTACAAAAGAAAGGTGTACTACATCCAAGCAAACCTTTAAATATCTCCAGGCATGAAAGTCTTGACTGTCAAAAACTACAGAAATTGGTATGCATTCAAAGCAAAGTTATCTAAAGATGCAGAGGGAAAAAAATCAGATGGCGTTGACAGACAAGACAGAACTACATCTAACCATCATCATCTGTCCATGGCTACTGCTAAATCACAGTGTGATCCAGGGGAATCAAACTTCATTCCAGGGGAGCCAGAGCCCAGTGTAGCTTAGGCCTTTTCCTGTTCTACCACGAAAGATTCAGCTCAAGAGCTGTGTGGTAATTAGCACGAGTTACTCAGGTGTGTTAAATGTGGGGAAACCCAAAAATGTGCAGGGCTCTGGCCCCCCAGGACTGACATAATCCAATATTCCATTCTAATAAAGAAAACCTTTTACACACCTCAAAACTGACTGACTTACTGATTGGACTAAAATATTAAACAAAGGTTTTGAACCCCCCCCAAAGAAAAACTACTTTTTGAAAGCACATATGGCAGCTATTGTAATATAGGTCCTTTAAGGATAGTCACCCCCCCCCCCACACACACACACACACACACTTTGTGTGCTCCAGTCCTGACAGGTTTGTTAAGAGTAACTGATGCACTACAAAGAACATTCACCTGCTTTCTATTAAAGCACTTCATTCAGCATTAGCCTTGTCAGGTTATCCTTCACATGAAACCCATGGTGAATTTTTGACCCAGTTTTAGATTTCTTAGAACAAAATGTATTAACATCTATATACCTTGTTACATCAGTACTCCCATGAAGAGTCTGTGATTCCAGCATACCAGTAACAGCATGCTTCTACCCATCTTGTGTTTTGAACTACTTGGTTATGTGCTGTGCTCAGTTTTTCATACAAAACACTGCACTTTTTTGCATCCCTTGGCACAGGCTGCATATAAATTTAAGTCAGTTATTTTTGTAATGTTCTCTTGTATGAATTGAATCGCTTTAGTTTTACTGGACCGACAAATGTCACATAGGGATAAGAAAAATTTTATTTAAAGAAAAAAAAAAAACAAGTGGTCTTTTTACCAAAGATAATTAAAACCATGTCAAGACTAGACCTAGACGTTGTCACATTCTTCAAATAAACAGGGCGCTTCCGGAAGAAATGAATGGAGGCGTGAGGCACTGTCGGCGCTTTGTTGGGCTGAAGGCGATTAGGATGCCGGGCATCCTCTCGTTCAGCCCACAGCCACAATGGGATCTGAGAGTGGACTGTCCTGTGCAAGAGCACTGCCAGAACCTAGGGTAGGAACTCCTCTGAGGGCCACCACATCAGTACACTCCCGGTGATGCTTTACGTACGCTAGACTTCATGTGGACTTACAATTATATCCTAAGATTGGTGAAATAAGCCCATTATCAACTTCCAATTCTAGCAAAATTCACCAAATTAAAATAAAGGACACCACTGATGCATTTTATTCACAAACTATGGTGCAAATGCTCTGCAGATTTCGCCTAATATTTTAAATCCAGTACTGGATTTAAAAATTAGTACTGGGGCAGTATGGCATATAAAGATAGGTGTAAATATGTAGGTATATATTTCCTCGCCGAACAAATTAAAATTCTTTTTTTAACATTAACAAAAGGCACAATTTTCAGATGGCGAAAATTATGCTCTTGTATTCTGTTTCGAACATGTAAAAGAAAAAATTAAAACATCGCAACACAGGAGATGCAGTGAGTTTCAGCACAAACAGGTATGCAACGGCAATATGTAAACGTTGTACGGGACCCTTATACGTGCTGAAACTCCACTGCATCCCCGTGATTAAAGCATAATACACACTTGTCGTGATTAAGCAGCATCTGAGAAAAGCACTCATCCAATCATAACAAGAAAGATTCCTTCAAGATATTTCGACATATTCCAATCTAAAGCTGGATAAACCCAGCAAGTGTTTTTATGCATGTAAATTTGTGGGAATTTCTATTACCAAAACTGGTGTCAGTGTTACGTTACTTCAATATATCAGGAAGTCACTAAAACACACACAGTACACATAGGAGGCAAGTACTAGGCACGCACTCACACTTTCCATCATGTCAGGCTCAAAGTGCGACGATTTAGAAAGATGCCTCACAAAAACTACCACAAACTGCGCGAAACGCCCGTACTAACTGGCGCTACAATACCCTAACACAGACAACGTGTACTGCTTATACTCGCATTAAAATCAATGTCCCTGTTACTGGTTCGGCAGCCCCGAAGAGCCGACCGAAATGCGGAAGACCGAAACAGCCTGACAGCCGAAGAAGGAGACAGCAGCCCAGTTTACCAACATGGCTGCCCATGTCCCTTTAAATCAAATTGGCCAGATTACACAAACACTCGTTATAGGCAAAGAGGGGGGAAAAACTCAGCCCATCAACTGAAACAGCCAAGCTTGGATGCGGCGATGCGATTGTCGTAATGTAACGAGGGAGAAAGAGAAAGAGACAGAGTAAAACGAAAATGTCAATACCTTCGGCGACTTCCATTCTAAACAAACGGCCAATATGAGAGCCTCCCGATGCGACACTTTAAAAAAGACAGCTAGCTACAACAAAAGCGTGCAAAACACCAGCTAGCTCGCTAAAGTACAGGCCTCTTCTTTGACCAACTCCAATTTATTCATTAAAAAAGAGAGAGGGTGTAATTCGCGGTCAGCGTTCAGTTCCCATGGCCGGTATTTTTTATATGGAAACGTTTGAGGGTTTTTGTATTTTGTCCTAACGTTGGTGGGAAATTTAAAGAAGTCTTGCTCCAATGTATTTTAACGTTACTGCCTCCCTCTCTCCCTCTAGCTGTAACAAAAGCTCCCTGCTTCAGGCCCCGTGTCTCTGATCAGCGCCAAAATCACAAGCTCCCGATTGGCCGGAGTGCAAAAACTGAAATGGATACTGGGAAATGTAGTTTCCTAGAGCAGGTTTTTTTAATACAGCCCTGCACGTACAGAACTGGTTTGTTTTTGCAAGCGTTGTAAGTGAAAAGATGCTAGAAGAAAGTATTTTGTAAAGGATGGCAGATTTATTACATTGTTTTGGCCATAAGCGAGCATGCTATGTAGTATGCGAAAATGAATTTTAATTACTTACGCTGCAGTTCGCTCATATTTAATTTCCGTTCATATGTAATATATAGTCGCGAGAATATATTGCAGTTGAAACGGTTGTACGCAATGAAGAAGCCATTAATTTAAACAGTTTTATGAAGTAAATATACGTTAAATATCGGACAGACTTCGCTAGGCTGACGCATACAGATCAGTCAAAAGTACAATTGCAGTTGCAAACTTGGTGCAATTACACGAATTGCCACACCTACACATAACAGGCATTTTATAAACTGCAGGCAAGATGATGCAGTCCTCATGTGAGGCGTCAAGATACAACAGTAATGCTGTACAAAAATAATTTCAGAGGAAGGCTGGGTGATACAACAAAACTAATTGTACGGATATTTCCTCACTATATGGACAGAGATTAGCCAAAGTGCTTCTTCAAATGATTTATTTTGTTGTTCTGATTATAATTTTTCCAACACTTTCAAATATACGAGTCCCTCACAGTATTTCGCATTTCTTTAACACTATGCATCATATATTTTAGCCGAATCAATGAGATGGATCATGTTTAACATGGGTCCACACTTTTAAAAAGCAAGCAGCTCTTGTAGCATAACACTAAAACGACTAATAATGCCTGAAACAGGGAAAGCCAACAGCTTATACAATAATCACATTCAGGGTAACACCATAAAAACATTACATTCTGCATTTACATCATAACAGGACACCACTTACTATTTTCAACATAAATACACAATTACAATGTTATTCGCTGTTATTTACAGTGAAAATGTGGTGCAAGGCATGCTGGTACGTGAATAATTTTAGTCTGCATTGCCTATGCCAGTAACTGTCCAGCTTGGGTAATTGCCCTTTCTTGCCAATAGGGCAATACACCCAAATTGGGTCTCCATGGCAAAGTCCTGCCCGCGGCTGCGTGCATCGTAGATGTGCTCCTGTTGGGCAGTTGCTGTGCCTTGGTGCTGTCGGGCCACCTCATGCACGCCCCTCAGACACTCCTGGAGGTATTGGAGGTACTCCATACCTGGGTCCTTTGGTACCTCCAGCTGTTGGGGTAGCCCGAACATCAAGTCCACTGGCCTGCACAGTTCCCCCTCAAAGATTAGCATTGCCAGTGGTGCACAACCTGAATGGCAAGCTGCACTGCAAGCACGCAATGACATTGCTCCACCAGCCTATCACTTTGAGGGTGTAGGGGGGGGGCAAACACCTGTGCTTCGCCATGCAGCTCCTCGGGCACACCGAAACAGCAGAACTGCTCCAAGAGCTTCCCAGCAGTAGTCACTGAACTTTGCTGGGGAGTGGGGTACCCCTGGGGCCACTTAGTAAGAATATCCATTGTCACGAGGAGGTAGGAATTCCCAGCGTCACTACAGGGAAAAGCGCACACTACATCGACCCTGACCTCCTCCATCAGCACCTCCACTTGAGCTCTGGACTGGTAGCTTGGTCCCTTCTGGGCCATGCATGCGTCACAACAGTAGACCGACAGCTCGATGTCCCAACTGCAGCCGGTCCAAAAGGAGCGGCAGTGCGATTTCCCCAGCAAAGGTGGGAGCCCTTTTGGGGACTGAGGCAAAGGCAAGATTTCCAAATCTCCAAAGACAGCATGAAGACACCCTGATTACGATGCATACCAATCATTTTGTCTTGTAAAGAACCATTGTCCTATTTTAGGTTTTCCCTGCCTGTGTTTCTATGGTTTGAATCCAGCTGAACAAGATCCAAATTATATAAGACCATATTAGAATTTGCCAATATTAAATATTTTGCGAAGATTATGTTTAACATAGAATGTTGTTCTTTTTATAAACTGACCAACTGAAAAAGCAATGATTTGTATTTAGCAGCTTTCCCAAATTCACATTCACAAACTATTTAAAGAGGTTACATTAAGGCGTAGATAACCTCAAATTACAATCTTTAGTCAATATACAGTTTAATAAAGCTTAATTGCAGTGCTGAGTAAATATACAGTGCCAGGCCTCCAGTGGCATAATGCACCTGATACATATAGATTATTTGTAAACAGGTGTCACATTTCAACCATTACATCATCTTCTCTTTAACTGTTTTAATCAGTTTATTATTTTGAATAGAATAGTTGTTTATTTGCTGTAGCAATTAAGAACTATTGAAATTGGACATTTCAGGTGAGGAACCAGTGTGCATCTGAATTTTTCAATTCAGTATTCAATTTTATGAAGATGAAGAATTACATGTTAGATCGTTCTAAATCCATTAAAAATTTCTGGCTTTTGAAAACTTTAATATCAGGACATTTTCACGTTCTAAATGCTGGTACTACCTGGTCCATCTAAGTTGACTATTTCAATCACTTTTAGTCAGCAGTTTTCTAGTTTTTATACAATTTCTCAAAAGAACCTAGGCAAAGACTTTTTTATTCATAAGCTACTGTAACTTTTTTGTAAGTTCATACAATATATAACTAACAGAACACATCCTTATGTTAATAATGCTGTAGCTGAAACTGTCATTGTTACAAAAAAGGTTTATGATAAATTGTATATATGTATTATACCCAGCTGTCTCACCCACCCAAAAGGGCCTCCCACATACTAGTAAGCACAATCTTGGTTTTAAATTAAAATCCTGCATAAGTATGTTAGGCTGTCTGAACAAAAGTAGAGTATAGCAAAATATAAAACTGCCAAATCCACTGAAGCAATCTGGATATGTTGGTGAATTACAGGGTTCGTTCATTTGAGTGGGTTCCTGGCCACTCGATCAATGTGCGGTCCTCTCAAGGAGTTCAACTGACATGTTTTTGTGAAAGGTTAATGCTAAGATGCCTTATCTAATATTTCATTCTGGTTTATTTTGCATCTTTTTTTTTTCTTTTTGCATTTTTTTAAATACACAACCTGTTGATGTACTTGTACTGTTTGCTACAAAAGACTTGTCTTGGCAGTGGCGTTTCATTCAGACTGAGTAATTATAGGTACTTGATAGTTAAGCTAACCATTTTCATACAGGAAAAAGGATGGCAAAAGGGGGGAAATTGTTATGGTAATTTGCGGAAACGTATTTTTTCAGTACGGTGATGGTTTAGCAGTGTGCAAGTGTGGCTTTCCATACGATTTAATTATATTGGCCTATTAAACATACACAATCTTATTTTACACAATACCAAACGGTCTGTTTAGTAAAGTACGAAAAACCCCTATCTAGTTTTCAAGAAACACCTTTCTGAGTAGAACTGCTTACTACTACTAGTTTTTTTCTTATGTACTACTTTCCATAGAAATGGAAAATCTGTAAAAGCAGCTCCTGTGTCCTTTAAGCCGCGAACGTGAACGCGCACTCGTCACATATATGACCGCAATGCTCTTTACAACCATCCATTTATTTCCAGCATTACCGTAAGTCTTAAGGCAAACGCGCATTGATATAGGGGCTCAGAGCCCGGCATAACGCGGACAACCGTATTAGAACGTGGCCCTCTAACTGGACTTGTTAGAAGACTGCTGATCCGAGCTGATTAATCTAGTGTTGTTATTTACAGACGTCGCGTTTAACCTAAAGGATCAAGGTACGTAATCAATCTTCTAAATTAAATTTGAGTGAATATGTTGTTTTATTCTGTCTTAATAATAACTCGCATTACATTTCGCTTTCCTTACACTCCATCAGTCGTGTTGCGATTATGGATTTATCTGCCGCCTAAATACGTTTAACACAGAAAAGAACGGGCCATTGTTTGAAAATAATTATTATAAATGTATATAAATATATATATGATAAATACTTAAATAAATAAATATACTAAAGAAATACCAAATCGGTCAGAAACGTTCTTTACAGTTTTAAAATTTATCGGGTAAGCCGGTGTATTGTAAATAAATTAGATGTTCTTTATAATAAAGACTACTAATATTCACATCGTTTTGCTTCTTGTTTTAGTAATAACGGCGAGTATTGTCGCCTACCAACGCCATTTTAAAAGGGAGACGGCGGCTATTAGTAACACCGACTCTAGCTCGGACTGAAGGGAATGACGCGCTTACAAAAAACACGTCTTTCTCGAACGCACTAACCTTCATAGCAAGTGTGAATGCTATATAATGCTATTTCATTATTAACAGCAGTGCTGTAAGTCTCTTGTTGTAATTATAAGCTTAACGGTTACGAACACGGCTTGTCTTTTAAATGAAAGAAGGGATGGGTGGGGTGGGATGAAGGGGGGAGGGTTGTAAATGTTATTCTGGAATCTGTCGGTATCAGAGCATCGTCTCACCGGCAGACTCAACATAGATATCTAGATCATAGATATATTTGTACATTTCTGGTTATAATTGATTTATTTTTCAATTTCCTGTATTCTGTAATTTTCAAATTCATTTTTTATAGGGAGCTCATGAATAAACTCATTTCATTATACATTCATCTAATGCTGTATGTTGTACTATTGTGCATTTGAGTAATAAACTTTCATTACAGCATTTGTTAAATGTCTTTACGCATGATAAAGCTTGCTTATCAGCGCATACGTCACTTAGCATAAGGTGTACAGTAACGATAGTCCCACTGTCAGTGTTTAGGGAAACGAATTGGCCCACAGGGTGCAACAATATCCGTGAAGCACGTTTTCAATAATGCGAAGTGTACTTTATTTTACCGAAGCCCTGTGGTTTGTCTGTCCTATATTCTGCATCTACTTTTATACAGCCGTTAAATTAAATTTACTGAGACAAGCATATATGTAGTATAAGTTATAAAATAAGTTAAAACTAAAATACAGTGATACCTCGGTTCTCGAACTCACTAGAACTCGAATTTATTGAAAGTCGAACAAACCCGTTTGACCTACAACTCGATCTGAATATCAGAAGTCGAATCGTGAACGCTGACCTAATATAAATTCTACGCGCTAGGAAATGAGTCATACTACAATGCAATTCTTACTTGAATGCCTTTACACACTGGACGATTAACCAAATAAAGCAGTGCAACATTACAGTAACTATCAATAAATAAAACATTAACTTACGTGTACTATTAGAGCATTTATGTCATTTATTTAAACTTTATTTTACCAGGTAAATTAACTGAAAACCAGTTCACACTACTTTACGTGATATTCGGGAGAAATAGCAGATCACGCATCGGAACTGCCTGGAATGCAAATGTCATGCGTGTAACTAAACTCTTCAGCCAATAAGGGCAAAGATTCGTCGTCACGGAGGCGGTTCCGGTTTATGCAGCCGGGTGAGAGGTCGCAATGCACCTAATTGTAATGAATTATGTCAGGATCAGAGTGCGTTGCTTTAAGCCAGCCCTGTAAGCAAGTGAAATGCACCCAGTGAGTTAACGAGAGGGCGTGGCGCACGGAAGGAGCGAACAATCGGGGCCGGACTGGAGTAATGTTGGGATAAGATTTTAATCGTTTTGGAAGCCATTAAGAAAAAAAATCTTTGTTTTATCCTGTTAATTTTGTGTTTAAATGCTTAAAATACATATTTAGATGTAATTTTGGGGGCCGGGAACCAATTAATTGGTTTTCCATTATTTCTTATGGGAAAAATTAGATCAGAACTCGAACTTTTTAGGATTCGAT
>JAABNY020000039.1:15161508-15182718 GCA_015164015.2 Brevimyrus niger
GTCCGAGTTGCGGGCGGGTTATTGAAAACGTCGGTCGGGTTCGGGTTGTTTATACATTGACCCGCGCATCACTGACAGGTACCGAGTACAGTGAAATTCAATCTTCGCATATTGTTTCTTTCTTGAAGGTGAAGCTTGGCATCAGAGTGCAGGATCAGCCATTTATTCTGCACATATTTTTCAGAGTTTAGGATATTGATCAAGGACTAATGGTTTGATTTTGGAAAAAAATATATGTTAATGAGACATTCTGGGGCTTACACACTTATCTTAAGATAACATATTGGAGTTCTTGACAGACACAATTAGGATAAAGTCATTGACCTGGTACAACATAAAGAACTGCTGGGTCATTCGTACTTTCTCATAGACTGGAAAGCTAACAAATTAGCCAACGTATCATGTAAGAGAAGTCATAAGGACTGGTGTTACTGACATGTCTACAGACTTTGATTGATTATGATATAACAGACTGATAACATCATATTCTTCTAACAGGATATCACTTAATCAGATTTAATCTTTAAATTATAAAAAAAAAATTAACCAGGTCATATGCCTAACCCACAGAGCTACCATCAAAACACACGCATCGTTATGTGATAATACACATAACGCCGTAGAAACAAACAAACAAAATATACGCTACTAAACCATAGGTATTCTCTATTAAGACATCAGTGAACAAAAAGGGAAAATCCAAGATTTTTTTATTAAATAATCATCTTCCATCAAACAAAGCCAATTTCAGTATGCTGCATACATATTTATATTCAAGAGTTTCCACAAAGATATCCCTGGTCTTTAAACACACATAATGATGACTTCACATTTGAAATGATCCAACTTCAGCATAAAGTGGCATGAGATTACATACCAAGCCCACAAAAATACACACAAACAACCATTAGAAGCTGTACTGGGATGTCAGACCTTTGAAAAAAATGAACAACACCCTTTTGAAAGAATGTAAAAATGGTCATGTAACTTAGGATTTATGCTAGGATTTCTCAGCCCTGGTACTGAGCGACAAAACTCTGTACCAATACTTTTGTAGCTGAGCTTCTCATTAAGCTGAGCTGACCTGGTGACTTTGCTGAATTGTGTTTAAAATAATGTCACATCAATCATCCTCCTCTGACATGCTAAAGTGATTTTGTATTAGTTTAGAAGAATCCAACCTGTCATTATAGAAATCGCCTATATGAGATCATTTACCTTTTTTAGAAAACATTGAATGAGTAGTAAATTTGACTGAAATCAGTTTCAATGTCCTGGTTTCCAGGGCTGTAGTTTTCATTCAAATGTCCAGGTTCCATGCATGTGCAGTTTGAAAGTTCTCCCCATGTTTATCTGCAGCTTACTGTCACAGTCCAAAAACATGCAGTTAGGTGAATTGTCTCTGAATTGCCTATAGTGGTGATGGACTCCCATTGAAGGTGCCCCTACTTCCTGCTCAGGGTTATAGGCTCAGAGTGACCTTATCCTAGATTAGTGGGCATTGAAAACAGGTGCAAGGATGATCTTGATTTCAAACCAGTCCCTTGCTTACTCAACTGTTTAACGGTAATCAAATATAGATTAATAAATGACCAATTCAAATAACACATTTTTAATTTTTAAAGCCAGAATAACACAATTTCACTATAACTGTTATAAATTTTGATTTGTTATTCAACTAAAATAAAAGCAGTTCAACATGGAGTGCTAGATATTACACTGTTATATGGTTTCAATAACAACAACTCAATCACAGAGTATTAATTATGAGTTAAATTGAAATCGATACCAACATATTAACTGATTTGAGATATGGATATTCAGTCCTGCTTTTGCCCCAAAAAATGCCATCTTGAAGTCTCCCTACATTGTCATAACAGACAAGCACACATATGCCCAGATTTATTCAAATACAGGGAAGTACACAGCCAGAAATGACTTGACATCAGCCTTTCGGGGAATGTGAAAGTACCATTAACTTTCTGCCACTTTCTTCAGGGAAAGGCGTCTTCAGTGAAAGTCTAATCACAGCTGGTAGGTGTGGGAACATGTTAGGAATCACGCTTTTACAATCTCCTACTCCAGCAGATGTATGATCATGCACAAACACACAGCTGCATGATGCAAACAGATCAAATGTAAGGAGATTTCTGCTAAGAGAGGTAGGGCAAGTCGGAGCTTCACTGCCCTCTTTCAAGAGCGAAATATGGAGACATCCATCTCCTGGATGGTTTGGAAGCAGTTCAGAGAAAACGCAAAGGAAGACAGAGCCAGTATCCTAGAGTGGCTGCATTATTCCCACAGCAGAGTAACAGTCTCTGTAAGTGCATGTTTTCAACATATTTAATAGTTGAACAAATGAAACTTTAGGGTTAGTAACTCCCAATGCACCACTGGTTCAGTGGTTCAGGCTCAGATCAGCTCCAGAATGTACTGTAACGCCAAGGGCTGCCTTTCAGATGGATGAGCCTGTGGCTTTACTGTCCACAGGAAAAGAACTTGCATTTAACATGATGAGTTTCCTCACTTATTGCTGCATGGGAGGGCATTGCGGTTCATAGACAAACAAAGACAGGATGGAACAGGGTGTCAGCCCCCGGTGTTATTAGCGCTCCTGGTTGTGGGGCCTTGACCGGACAAACTTTCCACATCTTACGAGCTAATGGCCTTTCAAGACATTGTAAAGAAGTCCTGTGTCCCTCAAGAATGGATCTGGCTGCTGCCCAAGATAACAGACTAGAGGGATAGAGAGAGCTGGGTTTGGTCATTGATTTGGGTGGTACATGGAGATTGCGGCTTTTCATTCAGCTTAGATTTTGGTCTAGATTTTGACTTTGGACTGGATTAATAGATTTTGGTTTATTTTCCTATGACCCTTTGTTTTGCGTCACTGTTCCTTCATATGATGTCTTGTTCTCCTGTGGGACGTGTTTTGTTTTGTTGTCCTGGTTTTCTGCAGGGAGCCAGCTGGGAAGATGAGCCGTATGTTTGTCTTGGTTTTATGTAAGCTCTCCAAGGAGTCAGGGAGCTGAGTTGTATGTTTATTTTAGTTTTATATATCTTAGTTCATTTGCGTCTCTTGCTACTAAGCTATGTTTTGTTGGTTGTTTTGGCGCTAACTCACCCTGAAGTCATATGTCATCAAACACCACAAGCATAATTAAGATATTATGTGTTTGTGCTTGTGCAAAATTAATTGTTTAAAAGCACTTGTGCATTGTTTTTGCTTACTTCCTAGTAACCTTAGACATGCGAGGGTCGTGACATCAGACATGGACATAGGGAAACATGGGGAAGGGGGAACGCAAATTAAAACCTGGAAATGATGGGATTTTATGTCCTGTGGGCGTTCAAATACAGGTGGTGCCCTCAGGTAAACACTGCAACTGCTTTTCAATAATGCATCTCAGAGTGCTGTACCTAAAAGAGCAATGAATAGAGGTGAACTGTCAATGGAACTAAAATAGCCACAGAAATGAAACAGACAACCTATGAGACTAGCCTCAACTTTGCCACAGAAACTAGCCTGCTGTTAAATTTTAGCAAACTGGTGATCACCCTAAATAAAGACAAAGTCAATGACGCTCACAGGTAGTCAGCTAAGTCTTTAAAATCTATGAGTTGGTGGACTTAAGTTTATATAGTGCAGTAATTAACACATTCATACACAGGATGGACAAAATAATGGAAAAACCCAAACAATATATTAGTGTCAAGGACCAAATGAAGATCAGCATCATATCCTCTGATGTGTAGTCATGGTGACCAGGGAGCCCACAGAAGGAGGACCTCATGTAACCCCCCCTGTGTCGAGTGACCAGGGAGCCCACAGAAGGAGGACCTCATGGAACCCCCCCCTGTGTCGAGTGACCAGGGAGCCCACAGAAGGAGGACCTCATGGAACCCCCCCTGTGTCGAGTGGCACTGACCTCACCATACTTCACAGCACCAGCAATCCCTACGTCCTCATATTTCTCCCTATTTACCTGCTTGTTTGTTTGCATGCACCTACCATTTTGATTTATATTGACATTTGGGTAATATCCAATCCCCTCTGTCCATGCCCGAGTATCCACACTGTCCTCTTTCCAAATGCACTGCTCACTGAATGTTTGACACTACAACACTGCACTGTCCATGCCATCTTGTCCTTTAACTGTATTTATGTCAGCGCTACATGTCCTTCTCCATGTATGTCCCTGTCCCGTGTAGGGATGTATAGCAGAACTGTATCAAATACAACTTCCAGCAAACTGGGTGTTTGGTTATAAATGTTTCAATTCCATTCTTAGAAAAGCATTGTAGAGGAATAGAGTTTACACCATAGGCTGCAACTGATCCTCTAAAATGGTCTCATATTTCTTGGATGTTATCCAACCATGCAGTGCAATCACTGGACCCAATGACTCCCATGAGACGGCGGGCCAAACCACTGCGGATTTCCCACCACCTCTAACAGTTTCCAGTTGTAAGAAAAAGAGCAATCATTCTCCCAACCATATTACTTCTTCCAGTGTTCCAAGCTACAGGCTTTGTACTTCTTAAACTAGATATAATGTGTCTGTACAATGGTGAATCAATACAAGCAGTTTCAAAGGGCAGCTCGGTCATAAATTCCAGCTTTGCAAAACTCACGATGTACCGTGAGATTGGGTCACAGAGGAGCTGATTCAGTTCTGTGTTAGTTTTTGATGCTGTACTCATGGTGTTTAGCAGGCATCCTCTTAAGTGTTAGTCTATCTCTGCCGATGCAGTCTGTCCCTATTTGATATATTATATACGGCATGATCAGGCCAATCCCCTCGACACACTAAATAATAGTGTACTTGTAATTTGGGCAATGTTGCTCTGAAAACCCACATATCAATGTTAACAATTTAGACCCCTCTTACAGCTAAAGTATATTGCTGATTTGCATTCAACCTCATATGAATCGCCTTTGTAGCTGTCTTTATAATTGTGATTTTGCGGCTTCAATATTAAAGCCTTTTTTTCATGTGGTGTTTCTATTGTTTTGTCCAGCCCTTGCACATACATACCATGCGATGACTATCGTGAGCACTGGCTGTGGGGAGAAGCCCTACCTGCTCCTAAGTTTCTGCACTTCTCTGTCCTCTTCCTCCTTCAGCTTGGTGATGAAACTCTGCAGAACAGGCATCTCAAATTTGATGTACTGTGCCACCTAGTGGGAAGAATACTCAGTGCATTCAGTTGGCCAGTCAGATTCCCCATAAGGGTCTCTCGGAAGAGAGCAGGAGGCGTATTCGAAGGCCCTTACATCGTGGGTGACTTCTTCCCCGAGGTCCTGCTCCATGAGGAAGATCCGGCTGACCTGTTCACATGGGCCCTCCAGAACTCGAACCGACAGAGGGTGATCCGACCTCTTCAACTTCCCGCGCTCTGAGACCAGCAGACACATATTCTGTTCCATTGCACAGAACGCATGCGCGCATGTGCATGCGTCCATTTTGGTTTTCCCTGCGCTCTCATTCCTCCTTGATAAACCACATCTACACACAGGCTTTTGTATATTTATAAATAGGCTCAAGCCCACTTTGATGCTGTGGTCAAGCACTCTAATTTACATACATGCGGTTAGGAGAAGATGAGCAGCCGCACATCCTGCAAACACACACACTCACCACCGCTGGTGTGGACCAGATAGAGGGCAAAGTCGTCGGGGCTGTTCTCGATCTTGAACTTGTTGAGCAGGACCCGGAGAACCTGGGGCGTCGTCATGCAACTGTTGATGCGAACGTTGGTCACCGAGCCGTAGGCAGGGGTGAAGACAGCCGTCTGGGGGGGGAGTCGTACCCCAATTAAATGACAACCGCATCCAGACAAGAGAAGGACTTTTTAGCGAGTAGTCAGGATTAGTCTTTGACGGAACGCATCGAACAGTGTTACGTATTCGGAAACAGTAACTATTTTGATACAGTTACACGAAAAAAAAAAAGATTCATGAAACATTTAGAGCAGAACGAGGATTAATTGTTACAAGGACAGTGATTTTTAGATTAGGTTACTGACTAAATTTTTAACAGATATTTAGCAGTTGTACCGGGATACTTCTTTAATGTAAACCTCCCAACCCAGCTGGTAGCAGTGGCTGTCAGTTTGGAATATATGTTGCGTTACCTTGTGGTTGTAGTAATGGCCGTTAATGGAAAATCTGTTCCGCCTGATTTTCCGTTGGTCACTAGATGACCGGCGATTGCCCCTCCTAAACACTCCAGCATCACTTTTGGTCCTCAGCAGCTGGGAGGAACAGTCATCATCTTCTCCTGGAAATACGGGGGGGAATAAGCATTTTGGGGTAGAGAGAGCAGGCCAGGCACATGATCCCCAGGTGGATATCAAATAATAAGGGAAATTATATAAATAGACATTCTGAAAAGAGCCCCTGACCTGCATTTAACTCCTCCCTCATCGTGGGGCTGTTCAACTGGTCATCGCACGATGTCACCTCGATGGTAGGGGGCGCCTGCTTGGAGCCGTCCTTACTGGCGGCACAGAAAATGTCTCTCGTCAGTTCATTTGGCTTTGCTTTGTCAGATTTGATTTACAGTTTTTCCAACCAGCGTGACTGGTACTTCTTCGCTTGACTCTCACCCACCACCCTCAGTCTCAAGAGGACAACTAATCCCACCTTAGCTCTCCTCCTCCAAACATGGCATCTATATCGGGGGGGAGGAGACCTACCAGCCCCTGTCAGCCATACGCCCTGCTGGCTGAAGGTTTCAATAACGTCGGCCCATCCACAGCCCCGCAGTCGCCCAAATCCCTGCGGAGTGAGTCAGGCCTGGGTCTGCATTCACTGAGGCCCCCAGCCACAGGCGGGCAAATGATGCATGACAGGAATCATATCCCCTCTCTACCCCCGGACGTGGCTGATTATAACCAGTGCAATTTTCATCAGGGCTGTACTTAAATGATTTATTGCACACTAACTGCAGCTCATGAAAACAATTAAAGGGTGTCGGATTCATTTGTTACTAAGGTGTAAACATTTTTGTATCAACAATTCCAACGGAAAGCATACTGTTTTTAATCAAGACAGGGGAGCTTAGAACATTTGCTTCTGCAATGAACGACCCTCTTATTTCAACTAATTACGAAGCCTGTTTGTTAATCAGCATACGCACGGAGGAAAGGACATCTGTGGGCGCCTTTAACAATGAATGCTACATCACTGGAGACCTTTATAGTCATTCATGATGGGACCATTCATTCTGGGCCAGAAATAACTGACCTTTGCTGGTTTCAGCTCCAGCAAAATGAGCACTAACCTCTGTGTGTCCAGGTTGCAACCTGAGTGCCAGGATGTCGAAGAAGGAGGCGGCCTGATCCGCTCATTGTCATCCTGCATCTGAAGCCTGATTGGCCGCCTCAAACCCCAATAGATGTTGAGCAAACCCTCCACAATCAACTCCCCCTCCTCCTGTAATGACAGCAGTAAGAACACTGTTACAGCCCACCGCTCACACAGCCTGCCTCCTGCTCTCAGAAAATACCACCGAAACTCGAAAGGATCAAACATCTTATAAAAGCATTTACATTCCCATTTGTTAAGTCGCCAAACAGGGACATACAATACAAAATCGCACACACTCCAATCCCCCAGTTTCACGTACTGAAGATTCACCTTCACACGCCTCTGTGCACTTGCGTACCCACAAGGGCCCTTGACGTTGGCCCTAAACCCTCAGGGGCTGGTGAATTATTAAACAGAGGCAATGAAGGGTAAATTAAACAGCACATGATCCCAGTAGTGATGCACATGTCATTAGATGATGGAGCTGCGGGTGAATGGCTTGAGAGAACTGGTGGGGGGGGGGGGTCTCAGTATCATTAAATAGCAAGGCGGGGTCACGTCAGCCTCACCTCTCTGTGTCTGAGCTGGAGGTTCTGCCCCTCGTAATACAGATTGTACGTCTTCAGGTGTGACAACAATGCGCTCCTGTGGAGACACACAGATCATTACAGTCAAAAGAATTTTAAGATTGGTACCGGAAAAAAACCTTCCGTGCCTCGATTTAATGAATAACACTCAGCAAAAGTGCCAGAAGAGCCCCATGGGTGATTATGTCTAATCGTTTGGTTATCTTTAGCAATAAAGAAACCAGCAAGGACCATGATAATGATAATATAATATAGATAAAAGGCGTTGCTGTCGGTCCTTACTTGCTGATAAATTTGTTCTCCCCGATCTGGACATCTTCTTGCTCGTCACCCATCCTCACAGAGCTGGAAGAGCATGGGTGAGACTGCAGAGAAGGCGGTGGAGGCAGGGTAAGCGGGGGGGGGGTGGACACACACACACTCTTTAACTGGTCTCATGCTGCCTTGTGACCGAGGAGGGGCCCCTGCCCCCAACACCATGCTCTATGCCTTAAATACCACCAAAAGGGCGCAGCTTGTGACAGCAGAGACCCGGAAGCCAAATGGGTAGCGACAGCCAAAAAGAAACAACACCATCAAATACACTGACTTTGCACATAGGCAAATTTGTGACTGAGCATTTATAGATAAAGACCTACACACCTCCATGAGTGCAGAGATAACCACACGGCTCTGGGACAGAAGCTAATAGATTTTGGTGGTCTTGTTCAGCTGTCAGCGGTCCCCAGGAGAAAGCTCCGGAAAGCAGAGACAGGTGGCGGGCTGATCACCGCCAGGCCCCCGGCATTAGCTGCGTGGCAGCCGTCCGAGATCCCAGTCGAGGGTCCTGGTACGGAGCAGCTGCCCAGCTCAGAGTCCCGTAGAGTCGCCTTCGCTACCAACCCGCGCGCACAGGAACAGGCTGACACTCAAACGACCAGAAAATGAGGAGCTTACCGTTCAGGACGAGATCCTACGCATCGGAAAGGGGCCGGAAGCAGGTGCAGCACGGGAAAGGGAGTAAGGGCACGGAGATGGGCACGGGGCTGACTAGGCGGTCTGCGAGAACGCGGTCAAGCCCTGGCGTGGGGACAGCGCACACCCCGAACAAGCCCCAGATTTTTAAGGACGGACGAGTCACGAAACTGACCCCCCCCCTCTCCCCCCACGACCAACGATGCAGCCCTTCCTCTTGCAATAGGCCACACCGGAAGCCAACACTCAGTGAGACTTCCTCCCTTCTTTTGCAGGCTTGCAGATGTGGCGATATGACAGCCCCACCCCCACAGAATGAACACACACACACACACACTTGTGGATGAAACAGTACCCCTTCCCCCACCCCCCGTCCCACATACATCCCGCAATAACAAAAGCAGGCACCAACAAGCGGCCAAAGACTCTGATGAACAAAACACATGTGCAGTAAAAGACACTAAACTCTTAGAAAACAGCATGGATCTTATTTCATTCCTGAGCTCTTCTTTGGTGATTTTCATCTGTATCTGCATGTCAGACAGCGCTAGACACTCAACCCAGGCGCTACGGAATACTGAACAACAGCTGTCGTCCTGCACTACACCGTACCATTAATAGCTAAGCCGATATATGACATAAACCCTCAGTCAGGGTTTTGCGACCAAATGAGTCTGAATAACATACAAATTGGACTTTTAGCATTGTTCTGTTGCAGGACTGTGGCCCGCATGCAGAGCCAATCAACCGCAGTAGCCTAATAGGGTCAGATAACCTTTTTTCACAGCGTTCGACTGTCGCTGACCTCGGCGAAAATGGCAGCCATCAAGAAACCCCTTGAACAGTCAACACAACACAAAGCGAGTGTAGAGAGGAACATTTCTCTTTGGTATCAGAACTGATGAATGAGATGCTTGTCTGGGGGCATGAGGGCGTGTTGGGGGGGGGGTCTACACCCTGCAGCATGATGGATGGTAGAGACAGGCCATACTCAATTCTTCTCCCACGTCTCACAGCGCCTGCTCCTCTCCCTGACTTTCCATTCTCTTTTCCCACCGTGTGGAAGCACCCAGGGTCAGTCACCAAAGGTACTAGCATGCAGAAGGCAGTTAAGCTGCAGTGTGTAGATGACAGACGGCGATCACATGACCGGAGCCCCTAAGGTGATGTAATGCTCTGGCTCCTGGCAAAACTTTCTGCTGCTTCTGTGTCACTACTGAACGTCAACATCATCGCATCTCAACAGACTCTCTCCCCCCCCCCCATCCTACCCCCATGCTAACGTACACACTAATTCTTTTCTCAGTAAGGCACATTTCCGCCGTCTAGTTATTCCCCTAATACCGTCCCGGTCTGACCCAAATCTGACACGTCAGTCAGCATTCCAGATGAAATTACAGATGTTGGCAGCTTTTACCGGCAGTTGCCCCAGAAATAGCCTCAACTACAGTCCCCAGAGACAGATTTGTGCTGACTGTTGACTGCCACACCAGAGCCGGCTGGGGCATCACAGCATAGTCATTCTCCTTGGAGATGCAGTCCACCCTTCCTCCTTGTTTTTCCTCCCACGTGGTTTTAATCTCTCCCATCGGCCAGACGTTTTTTTTTATCCGCTTACTCACTTGGCTGTTCTATCTTCCTCTCACTCCCTGCTCCACTGCCCTCAATAACCCACAAATACACACACACACACACACACACACACACATACACACTCACAGACACGCACACACACACACATACACACTCTCTTTCACACACACACAAACACTCTCTTTCACACACACAGACACACACACTCTCTCTTTCACACACACACACACACACACACACACACACACACACACTATCTCACACACACACAGACACACACACCCTCTCTCTCGCTCGCTCACTCACACACACACACACACACACTTCCAGATTTATCCCTTCTTATTTCCAAGCTTAACATGATTTTCCTGTGGCTCTGAGCCTTGCTTTAGCATTGTTTTCATTGCCATGGTTACCCCCAAAACATCTGTGCGCTGACAATCAGGTCAGCGAGCTAAGAAGTGCAGCGTTACTCCGCTCTTGGCTGTTATGCCCCTTTGTTGAGCTTCACGTGCAGAAAGGAATTTCAGGGACCAGCAACCTCTGCGCATCCTGTCTTTCAAATATCAAAAAGTCCACAACGAATTCCTGTAAACCAGCCTGACGTGATATAAACAAAATAGTTATATTAACCCATGTTATCCAACAATAATTAAAGTGACTGTAACACATCGCCAGCTCTCGGACCTCAAACGCCAAAGTAATTATTTTAAAAAAAGAATCTAATTTTATAAACGTTACCATTTTTAAAATGACATAAAATTGAAAGCTGCATCCGTGCAAATTTGGAAGCAATATTATCTGGTCTCATAAAATTATTTATTTAAACCTGCTTTGACAGCCTGGTCATGATAATTTCAATCAAATCGAAAAATCAGACCCAAGTTATATAAGACGGCTACAAAGTAGAGTGAATTGTTCCCACGATTTGTAGCATTTCACTAAAAACAATTCAGATTTATTTCTCTTTTCAGTGCACACGTCTATATAGTTTACGCAAGAAATACAGACAGAGTTTATAAATTAAACCGCTTTTAAATCATGCATTTAGCGATTAAACCCAGAGTGCATTTGGGGTTAATCTGTATGATGTGCCGTACGTGTCCTGCCTTACGAGCGCTGCGGAACAGAGGCGCAGAGGGGGCTGCTTTTCTTTTCCCACGCCTGATGGAGCTACTAGAACATCGACAACTAGTTATGGTATATCTGTATATAAGGGGCGATACTTACTTTATCTTTAGGCGTATTTAGCCTACGGAGATCTGCTCCGGGCGCCTTTCCTTCCCCAGCCCCTCCACGGAGCCCCCCGTAGATCTGTTTGTCTCTGCTTGACCACGGAGACAATCGACGCGATGGGGGCGTGTGCTGGAGCCTGTGCTCCATCTGCCGAAGCGGGACCCCGGGCACCAGCGCCGCCAATCGCAAGGCGCCCGGCTGCCCTTTGTTTGCGCGGCCGCGGCGGAGAGGGGGAATCCCGAAAACAATGAGCTTCACCGCGGCGTTTTGCTTTGCACTGAAGCGAGCCACGTCATGCCATGAAGATTTACGGTCCGGCTGAAACGTTTCTGGAGTGTGGGGTTCAGCACGCTGGGACACCGCTTCACTATAACCGCCTGGTACAAAGTTAAAAATTGTGGCTTTCTCTCTAGTAAACATAATTTATCAAATAGTCACCAATTATTAGGCTATATCTAAATAGAACGTGTGAAAAACCATGCTCCCTAGCCGAATGTAATTTCTTAAACACAGATATTAACACTATGTTTTCTTTGCACACACTGCGTATATGATTCTTTATTAGTCATAATAATATCATTAATAACATTAATATCCCTCACTACTGACCAGGATAATCGGATGGAAAATGCAATTATAGACTGTTTATTGTCTGTTAAAGTACATTGTCAACTCCAAGTTTTTGCACAAATGGAAAATGTTTCCAAATGTGTTTTACAGTTTACTTATGAACTATTAACTGCAAATTATTATTTAATACATGCATTAAGAGCTTTATTTTGCTTCACTTCAGCAGTGCTCATGACCGACAGTGTGCTTAACCTGATAATTTCATCTCCATAATTGTCAATTCATGACGCATCTGTTCACTCCTTGTCTCCCATGTCTCTTTCTCTCTCCACGGTCAGGGACATTAATTGTGTGTTTTGTGGTGTGACTCTCCGCACACCATTGATCATCTGTTTGACACGCCGAGTTTCTCACAGTACGGAGCGCTAAAGTGAAAGAGAATCGCTTTAGGTGGTGAATTAAAACTCCCAAAGCGAGTCCACGCAGGAACCTCCATTGAAAGCGATGTCGCTCCCATTCTATAGCCATGTAGCATGAAACATTTTAAAGGCATGTAAAAATTGCATGTTTGGGAGATTTTCAGCCCTGTCACTGGGACGAAACGTACAAATAGACAAATTTAAAGAAAATGTGTCGTCATTGTTTTTTTTTTTTTTACCCGGCTAGCTCAGTCGGTGGAGCATATGAAACTCTTAATCTCAGAGTCCTGGGTTCGAGCCCCACGCTGGGCACTATTTTGTGGGCAGTGGTGGATTGATGATTATGGAAGCGCACTTGTAATTGAAAGATTGCAGGTTCGAATTCCCGACCAACAAGGTACCCCCTCTCCCCTAAGCACTGCTCCCCGGGCGCTGAATTAGCTGCCCCCTACTATGTCACATTGTCATATATGGGTTAAATGCAGAGGACACATTCCGTTGTTGTGCATTGTGGTGTGTCAACAGTGAGAATTAATCACTAAATTTTAATTCGGTACCTTACGTGAGCCGTATCAGGCTGGTGCTATAGGAAGCGCAGCAGGAGCCACAGAAAGGAGGCCCTACGGAGGGTCGATGGGGAGGACAGGGGGCCATTCATCTATTACAATAAATGACTGAAGCAAGTTAAACAAGCATTATAAACCACAGGAAATGACATGATAGGATATATACCCATTATACCCAGATTGTCCATTTTTTTATGTATTTCTGTATTAATGACAAGTATAATTAACGTTTATATTGAGTACCTTAAGGATACATGTCACATCTGTACATTGTAGACAGAGTAAATAGCAGGGAGGGTATGCTCTGACAAATTCCAACCAGGCTACACGATTTGCAGTTAATGGTTACTGGTTATTAGTTCCATGTCATCATGGACATGTTTCATTTTGTAGCTTTTTTACAGCATGACCAATACATTTCTTTCCCCAAAGCACATTCAAAAGCGAGACTTAAGCTAATGCAACTTTATAAAAGTAACAATTACTTCATAACCCATAATCCAAACATTTTAAGGCCTAAAATTCAGATTATGGAATTCAAGACTTTTTAGAAACCTCTGTAAACCCTGTCATACTAACAGAAATTTTGACCATGGGTGCCCAAAGTTGTGCAGCCCATAGTAGCTTCAGACCAGCCTGACCGCAAACATATTTCACATAAACAAGCACAGAATTATTAGCGATCACTGCTACCATTTCATCCATTTACATTTTTATGAATTCAGCAGTGGAAAATAAGTTACCTGAAATTTGCTAATGCAGTTGACTATTTTTATCAAGTTGTTTTATAATAATTTTATATGCAAATTGCAAACCTAGGTTTCATTTTAAATTTGGATGTTATAGTTTATTTTATAGATTGCTAACAATAATGAGTTTCTTCATTTTGCCACAACAGCTGTGTTTGGTATGATTACCTCAGTTCTAAATTACCATGTGACGCAGTAACTATTTCTTATAAATGTGACAGGAAATCAGGAAAAGGGAGGAAGAAATTGCACAAGAGATAGAGCGTGTGGCTAAACACCGGAACACACATCTTTCACTGTGCACAACTGACGAAAGCCACGTGAATTCTGCAGTGGGTTCACTACCTAGTGTATGCAAGAGCCCAGTTAGCACTGCTTTTCAATCAGTTTGCTGTATTAGAGCAGTAAACCTGCCAAAAAGCAGCCTCACATTACCTGCATCCAGCTGCCCATACAGTGCGCCTTCTCCCTGTGTTTGATTCATCTCTGATTATATACATCAGAAAAGGCCATTTGCACTCTAAAACATCATTTATTAAACAGCTTTTGGAACAAATAAAACATTTGTCGCTACCATTAGTTTACACAATGTCTGGTCCAAGTATCACACTATTCAATTCAATTCAATATATAGATATTTCTTTGTCTTGACTTTTATTGTCAACTTGAAATGTCATCAACATTAAAACAAGAAGCAATGTTAGAAAAATACAATATGAAAAATTCTAGCTAACAAAAAGTATTCCACTGAGCTACAAGTCTAAAAATAAAAATAAAATTCCAAAAAGCGAACAGGATTCTTAATTTCTTAAATAAAAAAAGGGAACAAAATGGTGACCTGGGCAGCATGACATCATACAGATGGATGCGTTAAACATCTGTCTGTAAAAAACATACAAAAAATGCAAACAATTGTGAAATGGGTAAAAGGTATTTTAAAGTGTACAGTGTGTTCCCCTTCAAAATAACTGAAAGGGTCTTTATTTAAGCCTCCTGGTAACGTCACCCCATGGTGACCAGGGTTCGAGATTCCAGATGTGGCACCACTGTATGACAGACTCTGTGAGGCACCTTTGCCAGGCTGTTCTGCCAGATGTAAGTCGGCAGACTGGTATCGGGCAGTTTGCCAGGCTGCGGAGTCGCACAGCTCAGGTCCGCTCAGAGATGGGTTGGGAGTTTTTTTCTTTGGAATGACGAGACACCTCTGTCACGACTCCAGTTTGCATTCACAGCTGACGGGATGTCAGTAGCAACTATGAAAAATCCAGGAACCACAAATAATAATAATAATAACAATAATAATAATAATAATAATAAAAAAAATAAGAACAAGAGAAATTACCATCCAGTGCCACTCATGCTTACGAAAATAATATCCAGGGTTATGCCCAGAATATGGAATAAAAAGGAAAAAGAGAGAGGAAGCAAGTTAAAGAACAGTAAAGTCTAAATATTTGCACCATCCATAGTGAGTGTGCGTTTGTGCGTGTCACAGAGGCATCTTAAGAAACCATTACACCACACCCTATAGTCAAGAACTGCACCATTTCCAATTACTAGCTTTGCAAAATATGGACAGACGCTCCTGAATCAAAGTGAAGCATTTCCCTTATAAACAGTCCATTCAGGCAGCTGAAGGACAGAAGCAGGCTACCGCTCTAACTCCCGGCACCACATGCAGTATTCTGTTCAATTTCTTCAGTAAAGGGATCAGACAGTAAACTTTATACTCCAATAAATTAACTTCTAAAACGGGTGCCACCGAGTACACAAACACTAGCAGAAAAAATACTGACACACTATAAATAAAATAAATATGCATTAACAATCACACTGACAGCATTCTCTAGAAGCAAAGTATGAACGGTCAGCTTAGCGTCCCCTCATCCAGGTTCACAGGAACCACCTTGTAGTATCTTGAAAATGTTTGGTGCATCAGTATGGATGGAAGTATAAGGTCTGGTGCCTCGGATACAAATGTTACAAACTGCAGCTACAATTCCATTGCATACATGGGTGGGAATGTTCGGAAAGTAAGTGCTTTGCAAACTCAGTTCAAGCAGGCAGCAATCAAACAAGGGCCATTTCTCCACCGTCTGCCAATCGCAGAGTCATGATACGATACCTTGCATCTGTCAGGGACGAGCATAGCGCAGCCTGTAAGACTCTTACAGATGGATTAGTCTCAATGTGGAAAACTAGCAGGAAAACAGCGATCATACCAGCAACACTAACCATGATGCTGATTAACAAACAAAAGAAATAAACACAGTAATTACATATATGACCTGCATGTGCCGTGCCCCTCCCCCCCGGCCATATGAAGGACAGCCAGCCTAGAAGGACTGAATGGAGTAGTGTCTAAGGGGAATAAGCAGTGTGAAAATGAGAGTAAGGGAAACAGAAACGCGAAGTGTGATTGTTAGCGTGTCGCTGAGCCGTCTTCCTGTGAATCACCCCGCTGTGGACTCTCCCCATCACACACACACCTGTATCCTGACTGTCATGATGGACAGACCAGATTCAGGGAACCTGGAGAGGGGCCTAAATGTCATTTAAAGGATGTCATTTAATCGGAGAACTGCGATCGGAAAATTGGTGGCCAAGAACCCCCCCCTCCGCCCACAAAAGCGCAATTTAAAAAAAAAAAGAAGAATGTGAGGATCACCCTGTACAACTGGCTGGTTCACTTTACACCCATAAAGAGCCACATGGAAATTTTATCCGAGAATGTTTTCCTGCCCTGAAGCAGCATGTCTGTTTTCAAAACAAAAAATGAAACAAATAGAAAAAAAACAACAGATTGCAAATCAAAGCAAAGGTAACATTCTCTGCGTTCGTTTTTTAAAGTAGGTCAAAAATCTACTCTTTTGCATAAACAGCACAAGCCATTAGCATTAACATGATCTTGCCTGCATGTGAAATCTGTGCGTGTTTCTGTGTGTGTGTGTGTGTGTCTGTCTGTATGCGTGTGTCTGTGTTTCTTTATGTGTTTATAGATCAACGTGGTGTAAGTTTTTGCATGACGCTTCTCCTGCCGTTGCTCTCTTTGGGGGTGTGATTCTTCTGTCCCTCCGCTTTTGAAGCAGGGATTAAAACGATGAGTTAGAAGTGAAAATAAAACGGGGCCCCCTGACCCCTCCCTGGGTGCCGAGAGTCGGACTGGCAGATGCTGATGTCAGGCTGAGCACAGGCATGTCCCACAAGAGAGCGATTCCCTCATTCCGCCGACGTCCTTTTACTTCAGGTCTCAATCACAATCACAAACAAAAAAAAATTAACAGTCCTCCAGTCTGCATTTACTGGTATTTTGGCGCCAGACCGGCCATCTTTTTTTTTTTGCATTGGCCTGTTGTTAAAATACAAAAAAAAAAAATACTTTCTAATAAAAGACCAAACAGGAAATAATTTAGCAGCCAAAAAAGTGGCAATAGAATGAATGAAGTGGGGCTGAGGGTTTGGCAGAGGTGCAGAAGCCGTACAGCTCGGTCCCGCGCGCAGGACAGGGATGGCATGCCGTGACGCAGCTCGGGCAGCGCCAGGCTGGATGCCCCGCCCCTCCCCCGCTATACGCCGGCCTCGGCCGTCGCGCCGCCGCCCCCACACGCCCCCTCCGCTCTGCTCCTGCGCCTCCAACAGCGGCCCCGTGACACGTCCCAGTCGTAGCCCACGAAGGTGGGGCTGATGGGGAGGTGCTGTAGGACCCGGTGGCGCCGGAGGAAGGCCATGCCGAACGGCAGGTCGTAGGAGCGCAGGCCCTGCAGCTCTGCTGTGCCCGGGCCCGAGCCGCGCTTCAGCTTGCGGATGCCCCTCTCCTCCATAGAGCCTGCGGGGGACAATAAGCCCGATGGAAACACACTCTGGAGCGGCAGGTGGGTTCCAGCCCCGCTGCACACCCGGGGGAAACAGCGCCAACTGCTGGATGACTCTGAAACTGATTCTGAGTAGTACATCAGTGTCATGCTAGTCTACATTTGTCAATTACATGCTTACAAAAACAACACATATTGACTGCGTTAAGTGCAACAAAACACTCAGTTGAATGGACTTTATTTTAACCAATGTTTGTCCTGGGATTTTTTTTTATTGCTGTTTTTGTCCTGATGGCCGCGAAAGCGACGAGCACATAATGTGGTTCCCGCCATGACTGAGCGCAGGTCGGCGATTCCCACTGACAGTGAACACCGATCCCAGACCGATCCAGACCCGCAGGCAGCTCTTACCAGGAATGGTGTTGTCCAGGACGAAAGCCACGGAACCGCCGACGAACATGGCCGTCGTCAGGAGCACGTTGAGCACCTGGTCGATCTCAACGATGCCTGAGGGACAGAGACCGAGTCAGGCTGAGGAGTCCCTGGGGTCCACCAGGGTCGGTATGGATGTGTACACCAGTGGGGATAACAGACTCAGGACACTGTTGAAGGGTTTATCAGAACTAGAGATCCCCTCCTGGGACGTGAACCCACAGCCATTACCCGTATGAGAAGTTACAATACCTCCACCGAAAGGGACGAGACAGAGCCTGGCTCATACAGGCCAGAGCACAAGGGTGGCCAGGATTTAGTGTAGCAGGAAAGTCTGCAAAAAACAGGTGTGCCGGGCCCACTGGAGCACCCCGCGACCCCCCCTCCGGCCCAAAGCCACAGTCAGACCCCCCGCCCACCTGTCACCAGCGGGTTCTGTTTAAGGTAGCTGGGCAGCACCAGGCCGAAGAAGACGGAGAAGCCCAGGACGAAGAGGTTGCGGGAGGAGTTGAGGTCGACAAACTGCAGGTTGGAGAGGCCCACGGCGGTGATCATGCCGAAGAGGGTGCAGAAGAGGGCGCCCAGCACCGGGTCCGGGAGCGAGGCGAACAGCGCGCTGAACTTGCCCACCATGCCCAGCAGCAGCATGAAGCCGGCGCCGTACTGGATCACACGCCGGCTGCCCACCTGGAGGAGGAAGCACGGGAAGACGGACACCATGACAACCGCTGCTGTTTCCACGGAGACGAGCAGCTGTTGGAACAGACTTTTAAACAGAAATACATCGTATCCTCTGTTCTGTCTGACTGCATGTTTAGCTCACCGTAGGATTAGCAATGGAGCCCATAGGCGGTAACATTTCAACAAGAACAAGAACTTTAATTAACCACTAGGGGGAGGAGATTCTCCGTTTTACTGCTGCACAGTGTTGAAGGGACACAGGAAGGGGGGGGGCGTACTTTGGTGATGCCCAGGACCCCGATGTTGGGGCTGGAAGAGGTGGAGCCATTCCCTGTCCCGAATATACCGTCCAGCACACAGGACACCCCCTCGATGAAGATCCCTCTGCGGAAAAAGATTAAGATTAAACAGATTAGGATTGACTTTATTGGGGGGGGGAATTCTGGTGCATAAAGCAGCAGGAACACAGTGTACAGACAAATAGAACCAAACAGACAAGGAACAAAGACGGAATAGATAGTGCAAACAGGTAAGTGAGGAGCAAACAAAGTGAACAAGTATACAGCAGACAAATAAGATATCCTGAAAAACAAAAAACATGTAGTATTGGAGAGGAGAGAGGTAAGAAACGCGCACTTATTACAGCACGTAGTATTGGACAAAAAAATAAGTACATAATAATAGGGGAATTTGATGGGACCCAGTGGACAGAAAACTGCACTCGGCGACCTATTGGGTAGCAGGTACCTGTTGATGGCATGGACGGGTGGTGGGGGGGCGCAGGACAGGCGGGCGCAGGCGTAGTAATCGCCGATGGACTCGATGATGCTGGCCACCACAGCGCTCATCATGCCAATCACGCCGGCTGTGGTGACGGTGGGCAGCCCCCACTGGACTGGCGGCGGGCACAGGAGACACGGAAGAGAGAGGGTCGACCGGGGTGGCGGCACGGTAGGGGCCCTGAGCTGAGGAGAGCGTACTTACAGGGGTAGGGGATCTTAAACCACGGGGCCACAGTCAGGATCCCCTGTCTGGCGTCGGTGCGGGCATAGAAGCCATACTGCTCTGTCTTGGGCGGAAAGACATCGGTCACGGTGAAGATGAAGCACAGCAGCCAGGAGACCAGGATGGCCATGATGATCTTCAAGTGGAGAGAGATGGAGGGAGGAAGGGAGGGATGGAGGGATGGAGATGCGCAATCAGAAGCTGGCAGTGCCCGAGATGCTTCAGCTACCCGAGGCCCGTATCTTGGGTCCTGGGACTTCGAGGTGCAGCTGGAGGGATGGTCTCTCACCGGGAACATCTTGAAGAGCTGAAGGCGGTAGGAGGTCCAGCCCTTCTTAGCTTGGTAGATGGGAAGGGGCAGCTGGACGTTGCGAGCGTACTGGGAAAAGAGCAGCACCAGGAAGATGGTCCTGTGGGAACAGGCTGCTCCGTCAACCGTGATCATCACCAAGACGGACAGAAATGATTCTGGATCTGATCTCAACATGCAAGGACATGTGTTTGCCAGGAAGGGCGACGAGAGACTGAACAGGGCCCTGGAATTCTAGCCTGGGGGCAAATCGACAGGATGTTTTCTTCCACCAGTTGGTTGATATTAGCGATTTTAATGAAAAATTAATGATCAGCATTAGACACTCCATATACCAACATTCGACTGGATATGGGTTCACTGCCCCTCCTGCCACTAGGGGGTACTGCTGAGCTAGAGAATAATAATAAAGCAAATCAAGCCGGCCCTCGCTCCGTGTCTGCTGTCGAGGACCAGGAGGTAGAGGTGTACCCCGGTTCCTCAGGATAACAGGGCCCCAGACCCGGATTCCCGCATAAGCCTTAACGCGGATGGCCACCGCGGCGCGCGCAGTCGTACTCACAGCATGGCGATGCCCCAGTGCTTGCCCGCCCTCTCTCCTGCAGCCTGGAACCCCGAAAGGCCGATGAGGGCCACGGTGGGGGTGATGGTGAGCGGGCCGATGTACTTCAGCAGCATCCCCGGAAGGCCCAGGGCCCCGATGCACACCTCGATCATGGACGACACGATGATGGCTCCCTGGATCTGCGGGGAGGAGAATATGGCTGCAGCCAATGGCCCAACAGGGACCTTTACTGGAGAACGACAAGCAGAATGTGTGTGAAGCAAGCGAAGTTAGGCGATGTGGGTTCACACAATGAGAGAGACACACACACACGCACGCACGCACACGCACACACAGATGCACACACAGACACACACACAGACACACAGCCCCCCACCTCTCGTATCCTCGGGTGCCAGATATGATCCGTGTTCGGC
>JAABNY020000039.1:15192752-15207984 GCA_015164015.2 Brevimyrus niger
AGTGAAATTGATCACAAAAAGGCCTATGATGTGATCTACTTAGATTTCCAGAAGGCCTTTGATGTTGTCCCTCACAAGCGGCTCTTGCTAAAGCTCAAAGCTGCAGGGATTATAGGAACTGTGGCAGCTTGGATCGAAAACTGGTTAACTGACAGGAAGCAGCGAGTAGTTATTAGAGTTTCAAAGTCACAGTGGGCCTGCGTTCATAGTGGGGTACCGCAGGGTTCAATTTTAGAACCACTATTGTTCCTTATTTACATTAATGATATTGACACCAATACATACAGTAAACTGGTTACATTTGCAGACAACACCAAGGTGGGTGGTGTACCAGATACTGATCTAGCAGCAGAGAGGCTACAACAGGATCTAGATTTAATTAGCAACTGGGCTGATACTTGGCAGATGAAATTTAACACAGAAAAATGTAAGATAATCCATTCAGAGAGCAGAAATATAAAGTACAGATATTCATACTAGGCCAATAGAATGTTGGGTTATATCTCTAGGTGTGTGGAGTTTAAGTCAAGGGAGGTGACGTTACATTTATATAATTCCTTGGTAAGACCCCACCTAGAATATTGTGTGCAGGTTTGGTCGCCATACCTCAAGATGGACATTGCTGCCTTGGAAAGGGTGCAACGGAGGGCTATGAGAATGAATCCTGGTCTTAGAGGAATATCTTATGAGGAGAGGTTAGCTGACCTGAATCTGTTTAGCCTCAAGCAAAGGAAACTAAGGGGGGACATGATCCAGGTATATAAGATTCTAACGGTTTTGGATGCTGTTCAGCCAAATGGATATTTCAATATTAGTTTAAATACTAGAACTTGTGGCCATAAGTTGAAATTAGCGAGAGAACATTTTAAAACAAATTTAAGGAAGCACTTCTTTACACAGTGTGTAGTTAGAGTATGGAATAGTCTTCATGCTAGTGTAGTGGAAGCTAAAACCCTGGGTTCCTTTAAATCAGAGCTAGATAAGATTTTAACAACCCTGAGCTATTAGTTAAGTTCTCCCCAAACGAGTTCGATGAGCCGAATGGCCGCGTCTCGTTTGTAAATTTCTTCTTAAGCCTGTGCAGGGACGGGAAGGCTGGGAGGTGGCGGTGCAGTGGTTTGATTTACACAGGGGTGTGTGTGTGCTGCTTTGAGACAATGACCATTGTTAAAAGCGCTATATAAATAAAAATGAATTGAATTGTGTGTGTGTGTGTGTGTGTGGTTTGCATAGATCACATTTTAGGACCAAATTGTACCCAAAGTGTAATAAAACCTGAAATTTCCCTACTTAAATATATATATATATATATATATATATATATATATCTTTAAAGATCCCCATTTGGATAACCTCAGTTTTATAAAACTCTGAATGCTATCAAAAAATTTTAAATCCCAAAAGTCTTGTATTTGGGTTGGTTACTTATGGTTAAGGTTAGGTATGAGTAGAGGTTAAGGCCGTCGTGATTGGGATTAGGGTTTTTCCCATAGAAATGAATGGACGGTCCCCATTTAGATAGGAAGAACAACCTGTGTGTGTGTGTGTGTGTGTGTCTGTCACTGTGTGGGGCAGAGAGGGGGGAGGTGAAGAGTGACTGAGAGCCAAGTCAGCAAGGAAAACAGTGGAGAGTAATGGCATTAAGTCACGCTTAACCTTTCCTCTCGCTTTCCACCTTGGCACAGATTTAAACTGATGACTAATCAGGCTAAATAAAAGCAACAGCAGCCTAGCAGGAAAATTGCAAGGGAAGAAAACACGCAAATAAAACTGAGTGCAGAAATGAACCATAAAGCTGCTGACGGACTGTGAGACTGACCACCTGACTACCGCAGGATGACATGTATCCTGCCAACCGGAGATGAGTGAAACCGCACCCCTCCTCCCCCACCCCAGCAGTCATCAACCATGGAGGGGGGGGGTGTTTATCAATTGCACAATGACAAATGGAACTGACCTGGACCAGGTGGATCCTCGTTGCTAATCAACAATAACAAGCCCTGTTCTCAGACACCTTTCACCGTTAGCTCACAGACTGGCACCGTTAGCTCACAGACTGGCACCGTTAGCTCACAGACTGGCACCGTTAGCTCACAGACTGCATCTTTACTGGTGCTTTTGCCCAGTTCTAACTTAGCTTTTCCCCAGTTTACCATGGCAAAATACAGCCAAGCATCATGGCAAAATATTTCAACAATTATTTACATATAATTCGAAGTCAATAATTATCACAGTATAATTCTAGTCAGTATTTCTGTACTTCAAGGCTCCATTTTTGAATAAAATTCCCTCAGGATTCCCCCTAAACAGATTCAGATCATGAAAAGATGACAAACTGAATGGATTACAAACTGAAATCTCATTCTAATGAATAAATAATACAAAAATAAAGTTTTGTTGCTGTAGGGAATAACGCTAGAAAGCCTGACTGTATGACTGGTTACAGGGATTTTTCTCTGCCTCCCTGGCAGCTCCTTCCAGGGGGCGAGTTAGACGTTGCTGCCACCCATCCCCTTTTTATGGGTCATCCCATGTTGAACAATAAAACATTGTACTTGGCAATTTTGTTTTGTTGGAGAACAGGGAGGTAGGGAGGTGTCATCCTTTATTTACTGGGATGAAAACTAGAAACCCTGACTGCAGGTGCACGTGCATTCTGTCTGTTCTATTCGACAGCGGTGCATTAGGGTTAGCTAATATATCCAGGTTTAGTTGGCAAAAGATTCTGGCACAGTTTACAACACAGGGAACCAATATGCTGCACGCCGATCTTTAAATAGCCAACATACTGCAAAACCCGCTAATGTCTTTTTAACTACAATATCTGTTTTTTTTAAACAGTTGCAGCTATGCTTACTCTGGCTCCCCAGAGGGGGTGCTCCTCTCTTCCATAACTCACCTGTATCACCAAAACAATAGCGTGCGGCATTGCCCGCTGACTCAGCCAGCTTTGCAGCAAGTCTGCTCAACACAGGTTGACCATTCTTTAAAGACCATATTACTGACTGCATTTATTTCCACGACGCCTTCCATCAAATAGTGTTCTGTATCAACAGTTCAAAGTTTCTCTATTTCTTAGCGTTTAAAAGGTTATATGATGGTCGTTTATCACCCTGCCTCACTATAGGTCATTACCCCTAATCTTCACTGTAATTGACATCAACGTGAGCACAGGCTGGCCGTATCACCAGCTCCCCCAAGGAAGTCCTGTAGCAGGGGGAGATTTATGGAAGCCTGCCGTCATCACCCCCGCACTGCTTGTGGCGACATGGAGCCCCTGGTGACAGAGAACCTGGGAGATTGATTTAAGGGGTGACAGCGGGCCAGACCTCGATGTCTTTTTAATCTCTATACAGCCGAATTAGAATGAAAAGCTGGTGAGCTGGTGGTTGTGGCCCCTGCAGCTGTATGTCACCGCCGTCCTTAGCGGGGCCCAGTTACACCCGACTGGAGATCCAACGGGAGGCTGCAAGAGGTCAGGTGAGGTTTAAGTAAGACTGGGCATGTGGGGCCTCAGAGCCAGGGGTACTACGGTCATGGGAGCTGCACCCACGCTTACACTCCACCTTCGTTCTCACATTCATCTTTAATTGGCCGCTTTCAGTCCATCACACGAATGGCCCACTGCGAATGAAATGGGATATACTGGAAGAAAATCATCACACAGTCTAGAAGTATAGGTGAGGAGTGTAATTTGATACACCCTTTGATGTAGCCCTCTGAAATTCGTCCCCAGGGGCAGCATTTCCTCACCCTCGGCAGGCCACCTGCCTCTCTGCACTCTCCCTCCCCCCGAGCTTATCGAGAAAGTGCAAAGGTTGTTGCCGATAAGGAGCCCTCGAATGCAAAGATACCATCTCGCTGAATGCCTCATTTCACTTCAGCCACTTAGTCTCTCTTGATTTCTGATGCGAAGATTAATTCATGCTGACACAGGGCAGGGGGCCGTCAAAACCTTTCCCCACAGACAGCATGGGAGCAAAAGGCTCACAGAGTATCGACGGCTTCATTAAGGCAAAGCTTGCTACGTGGGACTTGTCCGGCTGGAACCCCAACAGACTGCTGGCCGACCGCACAAGTAGACGGGCCAGGGATCAAAGCCTGGGCTGCACTGTTAAAGCCGGCCGCCTCCGAGTATCGGGGCCAGTGAGACCACTGGGAGTTCATGGATTTCATCACCGGTGCCTGACAAAAGAGTCACCGCTTGGAAAGAGGCAGCGGCGTCACTGTACGTCAATCAACAGATGACGCCGGCGCCCATCCCAATGTACCCAGTGAACCAACATGGGCTTCAAGTGCTAAACCGCAAACAAAAAGCCGCGGCACAAGAAGCTCTAATGTTTTTAACTGGGGCACTGATGATGTGAGAGGATGAGCGACTAAACCAAGTTACAGCACAAGATGATTCCATCGAAAACACAGATAAGACGCATCGTGTAGCGACGACGTATAAGGCTGTTTCATAACGAAAACATCGGGACACCGAATTGTTCGTTTTCTGGGACTGGATTTTAGGATGGGCAGAATCTGTCAAGTAAACCTGGTCACGTGAGAAACAAGAGTAACATTTTCCCCAATACAGGGCAAAGCTGATACTTCAATACAAAGGAACCCTGAAAATGCTAAATCCTTTATATGCAGTATTTGAAAAGTTGTGTTAAGAGCCTAAAAGGAATCATTTCATGCTGGCTTAGTTTATTATTAATTTCTTTTTTATAAATTCGAAGACAAGTCTCCCACAGTGTAGCTGTAAGAAATGCATGCAAATCAGTGTCTCACCATTCACAAGTATCAGAAAGGCTAAAGATAATCACATTTTTTATTTAAAATGGAGACCTTTCTGGCATTGAAGCCCAGTGTACTGCTTTAGATGTGAGCTTGCAGATCGGCTGTTGCACACACAGGAAACGCATGTGTGCAATTTATCTCTGATGGTTTTGATTGGAAGAGTAGCTTTCACGACCTAATTTATTTATATACTAAGCAGATATGGCCATCAAGCTAGAGCAGCCATGCAATTATACTACCCTCAGCATAGAGTAGAAATAAAAGTCTACGTCAACCCCCCCCCCAGCAAGGGATTCACAGGGTCACCTCAGGTCTCTCTCGTCTACAGAGTAACCTGGCGATTTGAATACATTTGCTGGATTAGGCAGACCGACCCACAAATTTTCAATTTCCAACCACCAAAAATGGGTGGAAGCTAGAGACACACAAGAGTTTACTTCAGACCCTCCTGTCTTCATAGCCAACGTATACGAATAAAGAAAAATTCTGAAAAATTGAATGTGTAAAAAAAATATATATTTCAATATAAGACAAATAATTGTGTGCAAAAAGTATATGAAAGATGCTGTCTTGACGGCACGGCAGGAAAATAGAACTGGATGCGATATGAAGAACAACTTAAAAGACAAAAAAAAAAAACACGCAGTGATCATGCAGCAAACAGAGAGAGAAGGCGAGTCAAGTGTACTGTAAAGTGACGGGGGGGGAAGGTGAGTCAAGTGTACTGTAAAGTGACAGTGAGAGAAGGCGAGCCAAGTGTACTGTAAAGTGACAGGGGGTGAATCCTGGGGCAGGAAAGGCGAGATAGACAAGGAAAGAAACCCAATGTCACAGGACACAGATTTAACTAACAAAGGTCTCCCGAGTCGTAATTTGTTAAACAAGTATGTTGTGAGTATGAAGTCTCCGGATAGCATTCAAAAACACGGCTGCTGGTCTCAGCAGTGACAGGACACCAGTCTTACTGGCGAGATGTTAAAGGTCTCGTTTCACACCTCGGGAATCAGACATGCAGGCATCATACCACGTACAAGTGTGTGTCCCACTTCCTCTGCGGAAACTTTAAAAAGAAGATGACCGTTAACTCAAATATGGATCATCAAATATGGTTCTGCACAAGGATATAGTGGCTGTATCAGCTTCTGAATGAAGATAAGCAATGTGTTGAGAACAGGAAGCACCATGGACATAAACAATAACAGAAGGCTGCACGCATATCAAGCTTTACAAAAGTCAAATCTCACACCTTACATGTTTACCTTATCAGGTTATTTTGTCCTTGTGCACACTGTCACATGGAAAATAACATAAAATACTTTAAAACGATAACCACAAACATATCTGCAGGCCAACACTTTACAAATATGGTATAATTAGGAGAAGAATAGCGAAGTAGGTATTAAAACAAAACGGCAACATAAGGAAAGGCAGAAACTTCACTTTCCTGTGGGAGAGGCGCCACTAAGCCGCTACAAACATACGCTACGAATGCAGTGAAGATAGAAAACAGATTAAAAGACTACATAATGTAAGTCAGTCCTAAGTAAATGGCCTGCGGTATTTCTCATTCTACTTAGGAAACAGAAAAAAATAGCAATTCCAGACCTACGATGGAAGCATATTTACCTGAGGACAGGCTGAACTTCTGAATTATATTCGCCTTGTGCGAAGTGACCACGACTTCATTTTTTTAACGTAGGACCGATAGAAGCCAGCACACATCTTAGCAAAAGGCCAGACAGGCAAGCGTTGTCTTTATTCGAGGGGTTATATTTCAGTGCTGGGCATCTTCCGATCACAGCGTTTTATTTGGCAGTTACCTACTTATTCTTCATTACTTACAAGAACACAGCACAAAATGCACATAATCTGAAACTGTTATACAAACAAAGGTCCAGACAGTGGTCGAGCACAGTGAAGCTGCGTGATTGCATGCACATAAAACCTTGGTGTCGTCCCGTCACGAAGCAGCCTGATCTCCTCGACGCACCGCCTACCTCAAACACATGGTGCCACCAGTATTGTTGAGACCCATCGCCGGTGCATTTTCCGTTATCTGACCTACAGTGAGCCGGTGCCTTATAGGGCACCATCATGCATTTAACCCCATTCGGCATGTACAATACACCGGACCGGCCTGAGCTCATCCTGCAGGAACAGTTCAGCCACAGCATGCCGGAAAGAGGTCACACATGCGCTAAATGGGGGAGTGCATCCCCCGCCGGAGCCGCGCGCTGGGCATCAGGTAGCCAAAGATGGCCAATGCGTGTACAACGATGTCGTTTCAAATTATTTTACAGTCATTATTGAATATGACTTCATACCTGGACACTTTACGCCGATGAGCCTGGGCAGAACCGAAGCACTATGGTGATGGAGGAGGAGATGCCACTGTTCCGTATCACACCGCACAGCACAACACGAATTGAAAGCTCGAACAGGTAGATAAACAACGTTTGAGGACGGTAAGGACGGACTTGGCTACAGTGTGATAAAAGCTTCGCTCACCTGTTTGCCGAAGCTAAAATCCGCAAGAACTGAATAGCTCCGTAGTTACTTTCCCGTTACGCGGCTATCTTCGGTAACTTAGCTAGCGCACGAACTGAGCAGCCAGCTGTAGTTATCATCTACATATATCTATGACTAGACAATAAAACGGCTACTAAAAATAAAAGCCGCTAAAGTTTTCAGCTCAGCTATCTGTATGCACTGAGGCACTAATGCATATCCTTGAGTGAACAGGCAGCCAGTTCATACACAGTATCGGTGACAGCGCATGCGCGGCTTAAACGCGGCGCGAGGTGTTCCCGGCTCCGTCACTGGAAGGACGTCACAGCCAATCAGATGCAGCGAGCGCCTTGACGTGGCTTTCGTTTCATCAGCTTTTTGGTACGCTCGTTCCACATGCTCTGCGTTGTAATGGTTACATCGGCTTTTCGTTGGGAAGTTCTGGCGTTTATAATTGCCAAAATGGCGTCTGCTCATCGTTATTTTGACACACACCATAACTGCCTTGGTTTACACTCTAGTTTTTTTTAATTAGAAATGGGAAAATTATTATCCTACATGGGAGTCATTTTCATTTCAAAATCAATGCTGTTCATTCAGTGCTGTTTTGAATTAAGATATACGTCTCAAAAGTAAATTTGTTAATCATTTTATAAGATAATAAAACTACGTACGGCAAAATTATGTTTGGTGATGTTTAAGTATTTACATACAGCTGCCTTAATATCTGTATTGCGATATCCAGTAAGATTCTAGGTGCCCCACATCCCTGACCAGGACAAGCGATGGCTAAAAATATGAATGGATGGAATGTCCAGTATTGGGAATTTCTGAAATAAATTTGGATATTTGTGGTTCATAGGAAAATTATTTGTACCTGTTAAATGGATTTTCTTTGAGTGTATATAATTTTGTATTTCAGCTTTACAGCTATATCCTGTGAACTACACGTCCTCATTCGCTTCCCAATTATAAGTCCGGGTAGAGTGTCCTTTAGTGACACACTGTGGTAAACTGTACAACTGCACAAAAGTGATTCGTCATTAGCCATCCTGCCTATGCGAGTTGATTTTCTCAGTTTCGTTCCAGTCCAACTTAAGTACACTATAACAAATTTAGCAGTGATACAGGCACAAATAAAATGATTTATTGGTAACTAAACCAGTACCATGCAGAACAAACAGGACATATAGGAAGGGACAATAGCAAACAGTTCAAACCCAACATTACAGCTACCGACAAGCTATATATTTAGCTGAAGGAAATAAATTGTAAATAAAACATTTAGTGCTTTTAATGTACAGTATTTTATTATACAAAGCTCAGAGTAATATTTAACTTATTTATCTTCAACTATACACAGTCCAAATGTGCAACGTCATACATTAAGATGTGTGGTCACTAAATATAATTCCTCCTGGAAATTGAATTCGTAATTACTTTGTAAACAATTAATTTTTTAAAGATACAAATAAAGTTTAACAACGTATTTCTTTTGAGGTTTCTGATTAGTCTTCTCATTTGAAATAAAGGTTTTTGTTCTAAAATAATGACTTTACTGAGGATACTGTACTTGGTAGAGTTTTGGTGCTTGGGTGGTATGCTCCAGAAGGCAGATGTTCCATGAAAATTGTAATTAATTCCTTACAGAGCCTAGAAAATGAGCAGATTTAATGCTGACCTGCTTCAGCTTTTCTGTTCTTCTGTGCTACAGCAGTAGTACTGTGATTCACACAGCCATGCTCTGATGGCTTGTCAAGATGAATGTTCCAAAATTTTGCAAAGGTTTTCTTTTAAAGAGACTGTGTTTCCACAGATGAAAAACAGTGCTATCAAATTTCAAAGAGGAATTAATAAAAAAAAATTTAAAGTGGCAAATTATAGAACAAGGAATGTCTTCTATAAATGTAACTATGTAAACAAATGTGATGAAAATGTGATGAAACTTTTGCTGCATTAAATCTATCATCTTCCAATGCCACCAGGAAACTCAAATATTGAGAAATACAACAGCAGAAAATGGTAGATTGGTGTTAATTCAGTTGCAGAATTTGATTTCAGTGGAAGTAAATTGTCATTCAAAACAACCCTCAGAATGGATTTTTACAGCTGTGCTTCATGTAACCATTGCTATTGTCCTGAAGACACAGAATTAAACTCATGTGTGTGTACTTTTTATAATGTGACTTTTTTGCAGGAAATGTGCTAAATTCTAAACCAATAGTTTCACTTAATTTTTAAATTTGGTCGAAGGAGTCAGATGGGAGGATGCTGTTGGAGATGATAGAGGGAAAAACTAATTTTAGCCTACAAAAATGTACAAAAATTTGCATGTTTGTTAATGATAATGATATTAATGATACAAAATATATAAGGTAAACAAATAAGGATTTTTGGAACTCATTACCAGAATCATAGTCTATTGGAAAATCAAACCATTGTAAAGTCAAACACCAAAAAAGACAGCGGGGGGCACCTGCTTGGGAAGAGGCACCTTAAGTCTCAAACAGCAAAGCTCAGCTATCATCCAGTAATTCCTGATAATGAACAGCAGATATCTTCAGCAGAGATTAATCACCAGAAGGGGATTGGGTGCTCCCTCATGATGATGAACCAAGCAACACCACAGAATCTGTGTTTTTTTTTCTACACTTGGATAGAAATAGCTTAAGCGTGTTGCTCAAAGCCGTTGTAGCAGATGTCTCTGCCGTGTTTGGAGGTGATGGATATTTTCCTGAGAGTGCGGAGATGTGACAAACACAGGGAGCAATGGACAGCAATGCTACTGAAGAGCACACAGATCGCAGAGAGCTTTCTCCTCCTCTAACCGAAATGAATAAGTGTGGCATTAGCAAGGCAGCATGTTAATGATTCAAAGAGAGGGAAAATTGTTTTTAATTTATTTCATCTTCCATTCATATACTTTAAAATCTCTATATCCCAAGCTTTCTATTTTCCTTAATTAATACCCACGTTTTTGGATAAATACATTGCTGTTGTTTGTTTTGCATTATGTCACCTTAACTTTTGTTGTTTTCTTCACTTAAGCAAGGGAAATAGAGAAAATGAGTTTCGTGCCAAAATCGCTATTTGCACATGTCCTCATGCAGCACTGGTGTGGGGCTTCCTGCAGACTCCCAAGCCATCCCAGTATGTAATATATGTTTTGTCTGGCCTGCCGCCGATAAGCTCACTGCACTGCTAAGCTAACGGAACGAACAGTAAGCCACTAGCAAAACAGGAGGAGGTCATCCGCCTGTTACAACTGCTTGTTATTTCCTCGCCCTGACTTGCCCAGAGACATAATAGTAGCATCAAGTCCATCATAATTTTTTGTGCAATAAGACAAGGTGTGGCTACTTACTTCATTTGTAAATGTAGATGTCTGTAATTGAGGGTGAGGACATTACTTGGGTATTTATGGGTATGCAGTCTGATTTTTTCCATCTTGAGTGATATAAGCTTCAGCAAACCCATACAGAACTTTCATCAGGATGTAACCAACTAGGACTGAGGAAGAATGACTATTATGTGAGCCATGGGACTGCAGCAGCTCCAGAATATGCCAGTACAATTAAGCTATAAGGCTCTTTTGTGAGTAGATGTAGCCTTGCAGCAAAATATCAGTGTTGTCTAAGATAATACAAAAAATGCTTTTCAAACCAATAACCTTGGGATTAAATCTGCTGCCACAACTTGACAGGATTCTGCATGTCAGTGAAAATGAAGCACAATGAAACTGACTGGATGTGGAAGAACCATGTGGCTTCAAAACTGATTGTAGGAGCACAAGGGCAAAGGTCTTTGGAGTAGGTGGAATCCTCCATGTGGATGTAGGGAGCCCCTGTCTGGTGTCTATTTAGAGCAGCTCAACAGAGCCCGAGAAGCCCTGTGAGTCAGGGAATTACTGTGTCAGGCATCTCCAACCAGCATCAGGGGCTCATATTATGCTGGGAGTGTGCTGAACCTTCAGGTAATCCCTCTGCTCCAGGGTTAATGCAGAAGTCAGCCTGGAATTTAGTCCTCTCCCCTTCCCTGGTCACCAGAATCACTGTCTTTAAGGGTTACCTGCTTTGAGTCAATAAAAGCACTGAAGAATCCATTTTGGTGTTAACTAATGATACAATTAGCCTGTCAAAATGAAACAAAGTGAATCAATATTTTTTATGTATATGTGTGTGTAAGTACTATAGTTTTTGCTACTGTGTTTGTCTTATATGTATATTTCTTGCAGTTTTTAAGATTTTCTAGAAGGTGATTGCCATGACTAGCTGAATTGTCACCAACGGCCCAAGCAGGGCCGCTGCAGATGCTGGAGTAATCCACTGTTAAATGCACATGCACAGCAAATGGTGAACAACGGGTGAGTTTAGGCTGAGGGTTGAACTGATTCCAGAATGTGGGCCATGATGTCAAGACCAGAATGAAGCACTTAGCATTGGGTCTCAGATGAGGTAAACTCTAAGACAGCCTGAGAGAATGACTCAGAGATTTCCTCTGAACCACAGAAAGCTATTTTACGAGGGTGAATGTTTGTTACATAGTTACACAAACACAACCCCCCCCCCCCAGGCACGCTCCCAGATCTTGTGAGAACCCGACCAGTCAGGAATAGAGGAGCTAGCTCTCCGGCTAAGTTTCCACATGGCTGGCCCAAGCCACAATCCAAGACGAGACAGTATCACGCTCTGAGTGCTTCTTCATAACCGACCACAGTGTGATTTCTACGCTACGACTGCATGGTGACCTATGAAGGCCTACATTTACCTCTGGTCCCCACCAGCATGTCGGAGTTGCTATTAACCTGGCGTACAGGGAAAACAGCAACATTCAGACATTTGTTAGTGCAAACAAATGCCACATAGAAAGGACAAAAGAACAGATAACCAGAAAGGTCGTCAGCCTTAATTCCTCTGCTTTCATATCATGGGTTTGAATAAGCAACAAATTCTTCAAGAAGTCCCATGTCTTCCAGGAGCCATTAATAAATGGAATTTCCTTCTTATTTGTTATATTGTCCTCTTCTCCAGGGCAAGGAAATTTGGAAGCTTTGTTTTACTAAAGAACCCTGTTCTGGAGCAAGGAGTAGAATTTCATTAATCAGCTGTCCTTCTTCCTTAATAATATTCTCAGTAGTATCCAAGGAAAAAGGTTTATTTTCCAGAGTCCTTAATAAAAAATATGAAAAACACTAATCTGAAGCAGCAAGCATTCAGTCTCTGTCTTCTGTTTCATTCACCTTTCTAAGCATATAATTTTCATGCGATGAAAAGTCAAAGTGCTGTCCTTTTTTTCCGTTTTGAGCAGGAAATTGTTGCATGTACATCGACTGCTTCTGATAGCTACGTAGTTTATTTATAAAACCCAGTCACCTTTTGTGCAGTCCTTGGGAAGTTCAGTGTCCCGTGTTTGGGTGAATGAGACGGGTTTTAGAATGGCGGTGAGGGAGCTTATGAGCGGGGCTGGCGGGGGGGGTCCAGATGGGCCATCCATTTGGTCCTATATAACATTCTCAAAGAGCTGCATTGAGCTCATGATGTTCTCATCCTAAACAAATATACAGAAGGAGGGTGAGAAAGTCACGGTCAGTAAATGTATACAGTCATCAGAACAACAAATACACATCAATCTATTTTCAGCAACTACTTATCTAACCATGGCCAAGGTGACATGGGTGCCTTTCACCATCCTTAGGCCATTTACACAGTAAGGGCAGAATAAAATGACTGGTTCACCTGGGCCTAATCTTAAGAAAAAAGTACTTGATAATCCCAGGGAGAACCTTTTGTCCATGTACACAGGGAGCAGGGGTCAAACCCACAACCCCACGAATGTGAAGCATTTGTACCACCCATGGCAGAGTAAATAAGACATGAATGTGTTTGCCACATATCAAAGCATTCCTCCCTGCTCTGGTGAAACGTACAACCCAGCTGGGGTGAGAAAAGTGGGGTGTATTAAGCAACATACATGCTAAGCTAGCTATTTATCATTGCACCCCTGTGTAACTGCAACAGTACCGATGTGTCATATATTTCTCAGGGAGATATTCCCTCATATTAGTTCACCAAAGATGTACCTTCTGACAAGTTTCAATGAACTCATCAATGGTCACCACTCCGTCCCGGTTCCGGTCCATTTTCTGAAGACAAAGCGGGAGGAGAAACGTAAATGGCTGGTAAATCCACCACGTCCTTTTCTCTATAAAAAGTTGGGTTTGGGTTTGAAATCTAGACAACTGCTTCTGATGGGAATCATCGGAGGTAAAAAGGGGAGCTATACACAGGAATCAGTGAAATGGGGAAAAATGGACAGAGATGTAAAAAGGGCGTCAACCAAATGGAGTGGAGAGCACACCTGGAAGAACTTCTCCACATGCTCAGAGGGGGCGTCATCCCGCACGGTGGGGTAGGTGTACCTGCCCATCATATCGTATATGGATTTCATGATGGCCAGCATCTCCTGTAGGCCAACATAGATGAAGAGGGTCTCCATTGAGACGGACCACGAGAATGGCAACCTTCGCGTCACACTGTGCATTACCTCTACACACAGTCTGACTCAATCCCTGGTTACCTCCTTGGTTATGTAGCCATCTTTGTTAATGTCATACAGGTTAAAGGCCCAGTTTAGCTTCTCCGTCACGGACCCCCTCAAAAGCACCGACAGCCCAATCACGAAATCCTGTGAAAAGAGACCAAATCCCCATTACAATATGACATCAACATTGCTCCGTACCCCTGTAATTTCAGGGTAGAGCTGAGCTATTATGACAACCTGCTTGGCAAAATTACAGGCAGAGCATGATGTTTGTTTAACCAGGATGAGTCAATGCTTAGTCCAGACAGGCAGTATGATAAGTCACCCATAACCTATTCTACACAGAGAGCGAGAGACTCACCTCAAAGCGAATGGACCCATTTCTGTCAACGTCAAATGCATTAAACAGGAAGTGGGCATAAGTAGTGGCATCTGGAAGGAAAGAGCAACTGCGTATGATCTCTGTGTAAAGATAAGATTACAATACAATGCAATACACGTGATATTATAAAGGTGAATAATATTTACTCCTTATCCTGGTCAGTGCAGGTGCCTGGAGGCTATTCCAGGATGCAAGGAACACAAGGCATTGAGCGGGGGTACAGGGTGTCAGGCCTTAGAAATCTAGTTATAAATCTATGTCCATGTCTGGATATTTGTTAGGATGTGAATGTAGGTAAACTGAAGTCCAGGGAGGAGTGTAAAAAATGGCAATGAGACTAGAGAGCTGCAGATATCCTGTATTGTTCCATGTCTACATCCTGTTTTGCCCAGATCGTGTGTGGGAGCTGATGCATGACAGGCAAATAGAAATCAAACCACAAACTCTGAGCAGAGACAGCAGCAGACAGGAGATGCAGCTTCTTATCTGATTTGAACACCAACACCAGACCCAAAAGAAACCAGCAAACCACAGAGAAAGGCCTACAAAAAGGTATGTTCTCTACAGCTATGATCTTGTGAGCCGCTCTCCATCCACGCAAGCATGAGCACTCTGAGTGACTTACAGAGGTCCACGAAGTTCTCTACATAACCACTACCCACTTATTCATTCCTGGAGGGCCAGGAATGGGTGCGCCCTGTATGGGCTGTTAATCCATTGTAGGATACATCCTATAGACAATTAATGGGCGCCAATCCCTTTGAACTGTAGAAGTAAACTAGAGTTCCCAGAGGAAACCATGCAACATGGAGCGAATACACATCTCGATAGCACATCTCGTAGGGCAAATCAATATCATCATCGCGAGTTATTTAATCGTTCAAATAAATGAATAAATAAATGAATGGATGAATAAATAAATAACTAAATAAATAACTAAATAAGGGGCGGCATGGTGGTGCAGTGGTTAGCACTGTTGCCTCACACCTCTGGGACCTGGGTTCGAGTCTCCGC
>JAABNY020000039.1:15229550-15248978 GCA_015164015.2 Brevimyrus niger
AGATATGCGACTACAAACAGTCCGATGTTGAGGTCGGTGGGGGTCTTGGTCACATTGGATCTCAGGACCAGCAGGTAAAGTTAATGTGCATTTAATACTTATTGTATACAGCATCTGTATACTGTGCTGAATGAATAAAAGTTCTAATGCAAGTCACAAATAGCCTATAAGCATTACATTTTAAATTTTTTACTGAATTATGGTATATCACAGACTTATAGAGTTATAAAAGTGGATTCCAGTGTGCTCCAAGAATGTTCAGGGTTGAATGTTTAACATATTTGAACTGAATAGAATCATTTGCAAATGACACAGAAAGCTAGTCACCACTGAGCCTCCTCACGTGACCAAGCAGGCATGGACAGAAGCATTTGCTCCTCGGTAATGATTAAAACTGTCCACACAGGGGCGCACTTTCATTGTGATAAGGAGAACATTACCCCAAGCACTGAAGATAAGCCCCGTGACAAAAGGAAAAAATACAATGAATATTAATTTTCCAAGCTTTCAAAAAAGCCATCTTCAGCCCACCTCTGCATATTATTGCCTTTCTAAAAATATAAACTGTTACATTTTAGTATCCCTACTCTTTATATTGTTTCAATGTCATTGTCACTGAAGTGATGTGACACATGATTAGAATGGGAAAGATAATAGTATAATAATCCATTTGCAGATTCGGATAAATTGAAGGGGATTTCTTTTATATGAACAAACAATCAAACAAAAGTATAAACCATAGGATCATGAAGGGTCTAAACCAATTTCATTGTGATAAACAGAAACAAATTTCACATTAAAACCAACATAGACGAATGTTACTGACAGTAACAATCCTACAATGACTGACAAAGTAACAGGGTAAGGGCATTAATGACGAGGGTTACATGGGGGGCAGGTTTGCGCAACGAAGTAATTATCCACACAATATGACTGGGAATAGAAAAGTTAATGAGTGGGGCAACAACATCTGCTGGCCAAACGGGGACATGACAGACACGGCAGGAACAGATCCTGACAATGATACTTCACCTTGCACCGCAATCAGAAGTATAACTAAGGCTAATTACAATAAGGTTAATTACAATAATTACAATTGGGCATGACAACCAGGTGCACATTCAAACCGCTACTTCTAGAAACAGCAAAAGAGGAATTCTGAAATAGAGGACTTAGTGCTGGGGGGGGAAAAAATCTTACAATTTAACAGCTACATCGCTTTAAGCATCACGAATCATAAACCCCCAGATTCATATTCCCTTGTAAAGCTTATGCTAATTTGTTACCCCCAAGTTCAATTGACTATGTTGTAAACAAACCCACTTCCCTCCCATTAGTGAACGGCAACTCACAGAGCACAGGTCAGCTCCAGGCAGAATTCTGTTCAGGGAGTGGAACTCTTGGGTATTCAAGATCTATTTCAGCTAGAGTGCTCTGTGGGGTTTAGTGGCAAGAACGGGGCCTCAGAAGAGGAGCCCAGGGTGGTGAGCGAGAGCAGTAAAGTCAGCCTACACCCTGCAAGAGTGCATCAGGAGCTGAGAGGCAGTCCCCCTATCAGGAGCTGAGAGGCAGTCCCCCTCCCACAGCTTAATGCTTTTCTGGGATGTTACATCCACCTGAGTTTGCTATTTCGAACCTCAGAGACGCTGTATGAGTTTAACGCTGCTCTTCGATTTTGAAGCCTGGAAAAATATGACAAAATATATCAGGAAAATACACAATGACACAGGAAATGAACAGCATCTCAGAAGGGAAATGAAATAGTGGTTATTTTTAATTATTCTGGAATGGAATTTAAAATATCTGTCAATTATTCATGATGTTATTCTTCCGTTCTGCTGACAAAGTAACAAGGCCTTGAATTCGTCAATTGTTCTATCTCCAAACTCAGCGCGTCTCTCAAGCTATCATTCAAAGTATCATTGACAGACACACTGTGTTTCTGCACTGCTGATTGTCAAGCTACATGAGACAGTCTCCACCTTTTTTGAACACTGTCATTGCACAACTCACAGATCGACAAAAGTACATTTGTTTACTATAAACGGTTTCTAAACATTAAAGCTAATTATGTTAAAAATACTATTCTCATCAGGCTACCTAATTAAACCAGGGGAAAATCCAGATGGCAAATGTTAGCTAGATACGTCAAACATGTTTAAGCATTAAGTAATAATATCTACCAGTCTATGTGTGCCTGATCAAAGACAGGCCTATAAATAAAACTCAAAATGCCTTAAAAAGTCAATTACACCTCTACAGATGTATACAAAAGGTTTTTAATTTTGTACTTATTGGTTTAGTGAGCACAAGATATAATATTGGTTCTGTTCAGACCAAACCATTTTTTAATTTAGTTTTGACTCTTGTGTGAAAGTACCTTGCAGGGCCCCATACTCCCATACTACAACTACTAACAAAATGAAGCTTCTCACGAAGTAGGGCTATGGCCCGTATAGAATGTCACCCTGATACACCGTATCTCAGGTGATGAGCCTAAGCTCTCCCACGGTCAGCATGAAGACAGTGGAAGGAAGGGACTCTACTGCTCAAGAATAAAGCCCAACACTCAAGAACAAAACGGGAAGGAACAGAAATGAGTGAGAGATAGAAGCACAATAAAATCCCAGTATAACGGACTTCAAGGGACCTGGCAAAACAGTCTGTTATATCCAAAGTCTGTTATATCCAGAGCTACTGTATGGCCAGAATACAACTACAGGACACCATTTACTCATGCCACAACCCCAGCAGACACACTAGTGGTATAGATTATTATATTGTACATGTAGTAATCCAACTTCAACTGACCAGATGCGTGACTATTAATAATCCCGACTACGTATCTGTGCTGGATATCACAGGCATGTCTGTTATAGCCGAACAAAACTACACCTTAAAGCGGCCACCAAATTGTCTGTCCATTATACTCGAAATTCCGTTATTTGCGAGTCCGTTACATTCAACGCTTTTTCTGCATGTTCATGAAGGCACACGGCCAGGACCAGCGGACCTTGTACGTTATAGACGATATTCTGTCGTCAGCAAGTCCACTGTAATGGGATTTTACTGTATGAAAGTGGACACTGAGATGGACAGAAAGGTTGAGCAAGATCTCAGGAGAAGCAAAGAGATAGACAGAGGTACACAAATGAAGGAGATAAACACACCGGCAAACACCCACACTGAAACAGGAAGGAATGAGCTTATAGGCAAGTAAACAGACCTGTCAGAGAAGAAATCCAAATTAAACGATGCATACTTCAGTAATTAGAGACAGTGACTCGGCTGGGAAATCCCCAAAGGACCAGGCCAATCAGGCACATGAAAATCTCCACCAGGCTTATGGACATTATCCCACATGTAATAAGACCAATTAAAAATCCATTTTCTCTGCCAGCTTCTTAGGAACCTCTTTTAATTACTTTAAGGGCTGATAAGTCTCCTTAGAATTTTAACCCATGAGACTGCAGACTCATCACAAAAGATTCTGGACACTTATCAGTGAAATAAAAAAAATGAACTTATTAAAATACGTAGGCAGGACAAAAATAGGGTCAACAAAGACAGACCACCAACAGACCAGAGACATATAGGGGAGATACAGGGCATAGACTGGGTACAGACAGTAGACAAATTGGGGCTGACCACAGACAAACAGGGGACAAAAGGTGGACAGGGAGAAGACAGACCAAGGATAGGCAGGGGACAGAATAGGGGCGTAATGGGAACATGCAGGGGACAGACAGGGGATATACGGTGCACAGGCTGGGGACAGACAGGCACAGGACATGCTGGGGATAGATGACCAACAGACCAGGGACAGGCAGCGTACATACAGGGCATAGATCAGGGACAGAACGAGGATGGACCAAGGACAGATTAGGGACAGACCACCAACAGACTACATACAAATAGAGGACATACAGATCACAGACCGGATACAAGCAAAGGACAGACAGAGGACAGAATGGGGACATACAGGGTACAGACCAGAGATAGGCAGAGGAGAGAATGGGGGCCGGCAAGGGACAGACAGGGAATATGCAGGAGATATAAAGGGCACAGGTTGGGGATAGACAGGGAACAGACTGGGGACAGACTACCGACAGACCAGGGACAGGCAGGGGACAGAACAGAGAGAGAGACTGGAGAAAAAAAGGACATTCGGGAGACAGGCAGAGGACAGACTGGGAATGCTACCTTGCAGGGCATGTCTGAAGGAACAGCAGAGCACCTTCAGCAGCTCCTTCCAGCTCTGCACCCTGCAGGAACTCCAGGTTGCCAGCACAGGAGACCTGGGGCCCATGGGCCGCTTCGTCACTCTGGTGCCCACCGAGCTCCGTGACACGGGGGGTGATTGCCCACTGGGGGCTCCCCAGCCACAATGGTGGGGGGTAGAACCACAGCTCAGACTGGCCTTCCCAATCACCCCCCTCTCGCAAAGCTGCTGCTGGAACCTTCCTGTCATCAGGATTCAAACTCCCGCCTAGTGTTGAGCTCCCCCTGCAGGTAACGTTGAGCCTGGGTCTGACTGGCAGCTGACAGAGGTTGGTCCTGGATTTCCTCTATATAAACACTCCCTACTCCCTCTTTCATGTCTGCAGAGACGTCACCCTTGACTGGCCAGTAAGCTCTTCCAGTGAAGGTCACAAAAACACAGCTTTAAGTCTTGAATGGTGGTTGTGTGATGTGGATGTTTGTGATCACAGTCCTCCAGTCTCCCACACTGTACCAATTCTTACCCTTTACTTGTCAATGGGGCTGTACCCTTAAGGGTACCCTAGTTGTACCCTTTGCTTGTCAATGGGGCTGTACCCTCAAGGGTACCCTAGTTGTACCCTTTGTTTGTCAATAGGGCTGTACTCTCAAGGGTACCCTAGCTGTAGATAACTGTACCAAGATACTGTTTCAAGATACAGAAAAGGACTCTGAGGAACATTTTTGTAACATTGGGGGTTCATTAATGTTGTTTGTACCTTAAGGATGTTATTCAGAATCCATTTCTGTACCTTAATTTAGAGTAAGAGACACATTTGCCTACAGCTATATGGTACAATTGGCAGTACTGGCCAGGATCCGCTTCACCAAGCAGCACCTCATGAGGGCTTTGCAGGTGAACCGGGGCCTCTGTCACTTCCTGCTTCCCTTCTGTCCCCCAGGACCAGGCTCCATGCCATCGGCGCCGCCCTGCAGGCTGCCGTCCACCACATTACTTTAGGTATTTTGACTTCCTCCTATCCCACCCTGCTGGCTCTTTCTCTCATAAGATGAAACGCGGCAAAAATAAAATGTACAGCACCCCCAGAAAGGGTAACAGACAAGCCGTGCAGAGAAATAAAACTGAAGGCTCAGTCTGATAAGCTGCATGTCCATCCCCACATTGACACCATTGCTCACTTATTAAGGTGTGATTCCTACAGCAAGACAGGAGCCAGACATCACAGAGCACTTCCTTTCCAAAATTATCTTGGCGGCACGCCGGCACCCCCAACCCCCCACCCCCCCGCCCCCAAATCTAACTCCATGTAGGTTATTTTCACAATATCACAAACCATTATACTACTATGCAGGTTATTATGTTTATAAATGAATCACAAGTTAAAAATGGTAGTAGGCTATTTGCTTGAATTTTTTAGAAGATGAAACAAACATGAGTGGTCTGGGGGAAAAAATATCTAACGCTGCTCGGCTGCTGCAGAAAACACTATACCTGCCTAAGCAATTATTTGACGAACAGTAGATGGCGCCAGAAAGCTTTTTTTTTTTACCGTTTACGTTAATGAATAAGGTCTACCGGCACTAGTTCAATATGTCAGCCTTCGCTTCACAATAGAGCTACCAGCGACAGTGACAATAAAATACAGAAACCCTGTTCTTTAAGACGAAAGGAAGCTTTGAGCTTACGGTGAAGCACAAGGGTAAACACATCCTAAAGACACGTAACAGAGCAAATCGGCAAAAATCAATACTTTCGACTACCACATTTGGTGTCTTCTTAATTAGAACTACGGCAATATGTAATTAAGGCACTAAGTAGAGCTTGTTTTTAATGCCTGAAAACAAACCATTTTGACATTTAAATTGTATGTGTTTACGCTGTATCAGTCACCGCTCTCCAGCTCATTTCGCTAACGGCAATGAGACTCGTCTCTATGAGTCTATGCAGGTGACTCAAAGAGGCATAGTCATGACCTAAAATTTCACATTATTTAATTCTGTCAAGACACTCACGACACCGCAGGGGTAGAGTTCTGTTCCACCATAAACAGGAAGCTCAGACACAACCCATGCAGTCAGCAAAAAACATGCAAAAACACTGGTGCTGGATTGACTGATACGGACACTTAACAGCAGAGAAGAGAGACCTCACTTCCGTCTCATCCAGACGTTCTGCATAAACAGAGGACCCTGTGCTGCCCACTGCCCCCCTTTACCTGGCCCCTGGGGGGCAGTACTGGCCAGGATCCACTTCACCAAGCAGCACCTCATGAGGGCTTTGCGTGTGAACCGGGGCCTCTGCCACTTCCTGCTTCCCTTCTGTCCCCCAGGACCGGGCTCCATGCCATTAGCGCCGCCCTGCAGGCTGCCGTCCACCACCTTACTTTGGCCCTGGAGAGGAGAGAGACAGAAGGTGCAGAGAGGAAACGCTTATCCAGGTCTTAAGAGAATGGGGGGGGGGAGGTCACGCAGCGTAGGGGAGACTGGCAGGTTATTCGAAAACCTGAAAACAAGTGGCTGCTTCTGTAGGCTGGGGCTGCTTTCACACTGTGAGAAAAATGACTTTCCAAAAGGGCCATTAAGCCACATTTTCTATAGACCAACGGCAGAGAGGGAATGTGCAACAAGGGGTATGATACGGCATACAGATCCCAGAGTCAGGGAGCAGACGTAGGACACCTTGAGGATTACCAAAGACCAGGAAGCATATCAAAATAATGCATCACAGTGGGGAAATCCTTCTGCTGCAGAGGTAACACACTCCAAGGCCATCACAGACCGTCTATGACCTAACACGATTGTTTTTATAGCTGTATCTGCAGATTTTCTATCCATCTAATCTCAGCACGAGACATTATCTCAGCTCTGGAATACTACACCCTCCAGTCTGCTGTTAGTAAAGTTAAGGGCACAATCCTTTAGCTTCAAGCATGTAATATATTGTAATATATGGGGCTGATTTTGTGGTGGCACTATATATAGAGAGAGCGACTGCAAGAATGGCTGATAAAAGACTGATTACACAGGAGTAGAAGAGAGACAGAGAAAAAAAGACTGAGAGACTGACAGTAGGCTGTTTGTGGACTGTGGCTACAATGGGGTTACATTCCCATAAACTTATACTCAAATACGATAAGGTTAAAATGCAATTTACTGCAGTACAATTGACCTAACAAACACCATAGCCTAGCCTAGCTTAGGTTAAACATGCTTAGAACACTTACATTAGCCTACAGCGGGGAAAAATCATTAACAAAAAGCTTATTTTATAATATAATATCTCATGTAATTTATTGAATAATGTACTGAAAGTGAAAAACAGAATGGAATTGGAATACTCATCATAAAGTTGAAATATCGTAGTAACACGGACCATCGTAACCCGGGGAGCGGCTGTATTTATTCTGAGAACAAAATAAGGAATTTGGATTAATAAACATCGACTAATATCTGTCTGTTCATCACAGCTTCTGCGGAAAAACCTTTGCAGGACCGTGTGACTGAGGATGTGCGTAGGCATGCCAGGGGCTGCTGTGTGTCTATGTGTGTCCGTGTCCGGGTGTCTGTCTTTGAGAAAATGAAAACGTAAGCAGCCTATTACGGCGTCTGTCCCACCTGATGCCCAAGCCAAAGCCAATCAAAGTACTTCATTCACACTTCTAAAAAACATCTTTAATAAAAGATCACAAGTGGTCTGTACACTGGTAAGTGAGAACAATAATCCATTATACTCTGAGTACACAATGATGTCTGGGGACGGACTTCTGGCTTCGAGGCCATCTGCAGGTAGCCAAAAAAAACACTTTTGATTTTCGGATATCATGGACAACTCAAACCAGGTGTAAATTGTGCTTTAAATGGCAACTCTTATATTAAAATGTGTCGTTGGATATCGTATGCAGGATTTCTATGCCCACCAGGTACTTCAAAAAGCAAGGCAAGAAGCACAGGAAATGTCGAGAGGCATCATATACACAGTAAAAGGGTCACACATATTATTCAATACAGGTGTGAGACATTTGGCTGTACACAATGCAGCAATAAGGCTTGGGTTGGCCAATTGTGAAAGACTACATAGAGGCAGAAAACGCACACTTCACTGTGCTTATTGAAAAGCTGTGCAGTCATTTGCATAATTAAACTGCATTACCTCGCAAATCTGTGCGTGGTGGAAATCACTCAGTCATAGTATTCTGGGAAAAAGGATGCTGACCTGCATTCATACCCTGACACAGGTGCTGGTTCATCTGTGTGGGTGAGCACGGAGTCCGTGGTGTCAAAGACATTCAGATTCAGGAGAGTCACACCATAGAGTCAGAGTGGAACTGGGAGGCGAACGGGAGAGTCAGAACAGAGCTAGGAGGTGGAAGAGAAAGTCAGAGCATAGGCAGGTAGGAGAGACATAGCAAAGACAAAAGGCAGGCAAGAGACTCAGAGAGGGGCCAGAGGTGGGTGGAAGAGTCAGAGTGTGGCCAGGAGGTGGACTGGAAAGTCAGAGCAGAGCTATGATGCAGATTGGAGAGTGAGAGCAGAGTCAGGAGGCAGATGAGTGTCAGAGCATAGCGGGAGGTAGACAGGAGAGTCAGAGTGTGGCCAGAAGGTGGACAAGAGACTCAGAGCAGAGCCAGGAGGCAGACGGAAGAGTCAGAGTAGAGCCAGGAGGCTGACAGAAGTCATTGCATAATTGGAAGGCAGACAAAAGAGTCAGAGCAGAGCCTGAAGGAGAACAGAAGAGTCAGAGCCAGGAGGCAGGTGGGAGTCAGAGCATACCCGGGAGGCAGACAGGAGAGTCAGAGTGTGGCCAGGACGTGGACTGGAAAGTCAGAGCAGAGCTGGGAGGCAGACGAGAGTCAGCGCAGAGCGAGGAAGCAGATAAGAGAGTCATAGCAGAGCCAGGAGGCAGACGGGAGAGTCAAAGCAGAAGTGAAAGGCGAGTGAGAGAATCAGAGTAGGGCTGGAGGTGGACAGGAAAGTCTTAGCAGAGCTGGGAGGTGGACGAGAGAGTCAGAGCAGAGCCAAGAGGTGGGCAGGAGAGTCAGAGAGGGACCAGAGGTGGGTGGGAGAGTCAGGGCATAGCTGGGAGGTGGCTGAGGAAATGCTAATGGCCTTCAAACATTTAGAATTCAGGCTTCTTAAATATGTATTTATATTTAAACATTTAACTAATGGGGGAAAACCACAAGTGACTCTCCACTGTGGCCCAGTAAGTGTGAGCAAAGATCCCGACGCAGACGGATGGCCTCTGGGGAAAAATGAAAAACGTAAAAATTACATAAAACCCGCTTTACCCAAAATAAGCCTCTGTAACTATTTTTGCACTTTCTACAGTGATGGAGCAAATGGGCAGCGTTACATAATAGCCAAGCGGGGGTGTAGAGGGGGAAGGAGCAGACCTACACACCCTTTAATCAGAAAGCCCTTTCATGTGCACAGAAGAGAAAAAATAGTTAAATGTAGAACGGAAAATAATTATGCTCAGGCAAGACCAGCTGGGTATCAACATATAAAAAGAGAGAGTAGGGAGGGTTGTATTATTTCAGTGTTCATGTCGATAATACTGTGTAATACTTATATACAGGAATAACCAGTGAGGGATGCTGGGTGAGGTATTCGCCATCGATTCTGGCCATCTAGCTGTGTTTAGGGTTCCGGAATAAGGCCTGGGTGACAGTTAAACAACAAAGGTGGGGCGGACGCGGGGGGGGGGGGGGCATGCAGTTTTAAATCCAGCAGCAGCAGAGGGGCAAGCAGCGCTCCTCATAAATAAACAGAGCAGAAGAGGCAGGTCTGATCCTTCCCTCCGAAGGGAAAGTGAAGGCTGAGCTCACAGAGGGCTGAGCAGGAACGTGAAGAACAGGCCTAAGCCTGGGGGACACAGACCACACCCTCAAACCACGCCTGGCCAATGGGCCTCAGCCACCGACGGTGGCTGGGCTACAAAAAACAAGTGTTCATCATGTTCTGCAGACATTTGGTCTACACACACACACACACACACACACACACACAAACGAATTTGTATTCATATATTTGTAGGGACTGTCCATTCATTTCAGTGGGCATAATACCAATTCTCATCTCATCAACTATGATGACAACCAAAGGATGACCGAAAAATGGTCCCCACAATGTCAATACAATAGGTTTGGATCACACTGCGGGGAAATTTGGTCTCTAAAATGTAGTAATATATATATATGACCCCCCTCTCCACACACTCATCCCCAAAGATGCACAGCAACAGCGCCCCCCACTGGACCATAGCCCCAGCCTGCTTTCAACATCCAGACACCTAATTAAACAAAGCAGCCAACCTCTAAGATCTTTTAAAATGTAATTAAAATAAGCATTCATCAAAAATAAAACTAATAACTAAGCAGCAACGTTAGATGTGTTACCAGAACATAATTTACTACCAACTAAAATATATTAGCAGGTACAGTCTCATTCATTCATTATAGCACCAATTATGCAGCGAGAATAAAAGCTGTTTCTGTGATTTATGTTTGGCTGGCTTGGTGTGGGCTATGCCTCTTTGGGGGGGGGGGGGGGCATTTGGCGGCATCACGGGTGACATGGTTGTGGGCTGGTGGCAGTGAGTCTTTGCTGGACAGACGCATGAAGGTCCAACGGGAGAGGACCGAACTGGGAAATGTCAGTACAGATGGTGACATTTCCACACCACCAGATTGGGACATTTCAGGTGTGAGGAGGTGTCACATAGAGATCTGTTTATTGGGTTTTTTTTATCCATTTTACACTGCATTTTCTAAAGAATTATTTTTTATAATCCTATTTCTTAGATTATTCCCTCTCCAAGGTATGTGTGAAAAACTTGCTCCCTATGTGATTGGATGCGAGTGCGAGATGATCCCCCGATGGACAGGCTGTCCGAACGGCCCGCAGCGGTGAAAACGGCCACCATGGAGAGCGAGCGCAGGGGGCGGGGCGAGGGATGGGGTCAGCTGGCAGCCCCCAGCGGCACATCTGCCCTGGAACCTCTAATGGCTGGAATAGCTCCGTGGCATAAGTGCGTTCGGTGAGTGTGAGTGCGTGGGAATGTGATTATACTGTTTGTGTGTTATTAGAGGGGTCTTAATGGATCTTTAAGTGGATCAGTCTGGTGTTAATATGTGTCGGTGTGTGTAGCCATGGCGTGGGTCAGAATACAGGTGCCCCCCCCCAGTGTGAAGACCCACACTGCAGCCTCTCACTATCACTACAGGATCGTGACTCCGGCGCGCCGCGGACCCAGCCGGCCCCCGATAGCTTCTGCTGATTCACCCTCCCTGTGCAGGTTTTTGAATCTTCCCAGAAGCGGTGCTGTAAATGGGCCAGTCAATTATTCAACGCTCGCCGTCGTCGGACTCCAGTGACTCTGCACTCCCCACCCACTCCCCACCCGCTCCCCACCTCCCTCCTGGCAGATGGGATCAGACCTTAAGTAGATCTTAAGCATTTGGGCCACGAGTTCCAAGGACGGTTTTCACCTGCAGGCAATGAGGATCCTCACCAGCAGCTAATTATACGCCGAAAGCTGCTACGATGAAGGTCCTAATGCTCTAATTCCCCAGCTTCTACCTCCAATGCGCATCTTTAACATGTAGATGCTAAGTGTTAGTCAGTGGTGCTATTTCCTGCTAGCTACAGTCACGTATCATCGGCTGCTATACTTATTTTGTTGAATTATGCTGCCACTATGATCAATGGGAAGTACATAGATATGAATTATATGCCTCACACCTTATTATGTCCTTAACATAGAGTAAATTACTCGTCATTATCGCCTAAGACATGGTCTCGGTCCCCCTCTCCTGCTCGCTCTGATTTCCCTCGGCCCGCTTTAACCCAAAGATCGTGCCCACAGCAGATATTCCACCTTAGACATATAGATTTCAGGGAGGTGGATGAGGGACAACTGGGGGCGGAGGAATGTTGGCTAGACTTGGGTGGTATTGTGGTATTACCGTGGTATTTTTGTTTGGAAATACCAGCTCACAATAGTGTTGTTTTTTTCAATGCCCCCAGAATACCATGTACCGCGGTATGATGTTGGTATGATGTTACAGCAGTGAAACCTCTGGCCAGCTAAAATGACTGAATAGCTGAACGTCACAATTCCGGGGTGTTGTGCATCATTCGGGAGTGTCATGGCAGCTGCTGTCACTTTATGGAAGACCGTGGGGACTTTGGGGAGGGGCGGGAGTGGGGATCTGGGGTCTTATCCGCCTCACACATGGCACTGGGGGGGAACATGATTTTGTTGGTCAAAAAAAAAAAATAACCATCAGGAAAAGACAAAATATCAGCAAAATATCCCTGGGTGCATTTCAGACTCTGCCTGTCTACCCTCCAACTCAGGACAAGCAGCACCAGGATATTTCAGAACACAGACTGGTACTGTGATGGTTGCCAGGCATCTCAAAACATCCCACAATGTTTTGCCACCCCTGTGCTTTTGATGCGGAAGTTCTGGGAAAATGACAGGCGGTAGAAATGGATTTTTGAAAAATGAATGTCACATTTGATAAAAATACACACGCAGCAATGATATAATAGTAACGCCCCCTCCCCCATGCCCATGCCGATTTACTTCTCTGTTAAACCAAACCCTGTCAGACAGGAAGACGGGGGTGGACTAAAAACCTGCTCTCCCCACCACAGGACAGGGCTCGTCCACCAAGCTCCAGACTCCCGTTATCAATGCCTCCCCCCATTTCATCAGTGGGTAAAAGGCCGCAGATGCTCATGGCACTGCTAGCCACGCACTCCTGGTCTCACTGCCAAATGGGGGGGGGGGGGGGGTTCCTGCAGCAGGACATTGGAAGAGAGACTGACTGCGTAAGGGTTAACTGTCTGACAACAACCGATGGCACACGTGCTCATATACATGGTACAGAGGCAGAGTGATGCATGCAGAGATACTGTCAGCTCCACTCCAAAGGCCCCTGACTCATTGCACTGTACATACTGTAATCCCATACCCCCCAGACACAGCAGGAGGCTCCAGCCAGAGAGCGACGGATCCCACGGGTGAGTCATATCACAGAAAACAATCTTGTCAGACCAACTGAGGAGATGGGGGCGAGTGGCGGGAAGGGGAGATGGTGAGCGGCAGACTGGGGAGATGAGGGAGAGTGGCGGGATGGGGAGATGAGGGAGAGTGGCGAGATGGGGGGATGAGGAAGAGTGGCGAGATGGGGAGATGAGGGAGAGTGGCTGGATGGGGAGATGAGGGAGAGTGGCTGGATGGGGAGATGAGGAAGAATGGCGGGATAGGGGGAAGATGAAGAGTGGCGGGATGGGGGGATGAGGAAGAGTGGCGGGCAGGGGAGATGAGGGAGAGTGGCGGGCAGGGGAGATGAGGGAGAGTGGCAGAATGGGGGGATGAGGGAGAGTGGCGAGATGGGGAGATGAGGGAGAGTTGCTGGATGGGGAGATGAGGGAGACTGGCGGGCAGGGGAGATGAGGGAGACAACTGTTACCAGACAACTGAAGTGGCAAGAGTGAGAGGGTGATAGGGTGAGAGGCAGCCTGGGGAAATGGGTGTGAGCGGCAATCAGCAGTTGTGGAGAGGATGGAGGTGGTGGTTGGGCTACCAGGCAACTGGGGAAACGGGGGTGAGTGACCAATGGGCTACCAGCTGATTGTTTAACCTGCTTTGGAGTCCTGCTTACAGTGAGCCATTAAATGTAAAAGGAGTGTTAGGGGATCAAGATGAGAAAGAAAGAGAAGCTTCTGGGAAAAAAATACAGGCAAAAGGAGGAGAAACACGAATAAGCAAAGCAGATCCACACAGCCCTCGAACCGCATCCTAATAGCTACTGCTGTAAACGTGCCATAATGATCACGAGCGCGTGTTGTCGTGTGACTATGCTAAAGCGTGCACCATTAATTCATGCCAAGAGGTGAGGCCTACGTGTGTCACCAAGCATCTGCAAGTGGGCGGCCTGCTGCTCTGCGTGTTCACGTGACACCGTTCGGGGGGTCTGGGCCACCTGAGCGTCAGCACGCGCCTGTGTCAGGCCCCATCCCGCACACACACATCCTGTCGCATCTCATATTTAATGGGATCGGAGCACTGGGAGGTTAACACGCCCAACCAGTGGCCAAATGTCAGTAAATTCAATTCCCACGAGGCGAGATACTTTGGAAGAGCTGCAAAGTGCCAACTATCAGACCACATGACAGCGTTCCAGAACTGGGCAATAAATGCAGAGGGTTCAACCCACTGCCAGAGACGTTCTGCCTACAATAAAATTCTGAAATGTGCCACTTTACGGCAAACAGCATGAAACTGGACGATGCATTTTATATCAGCCTCCCATATCAATCAATCATGATTGTAACTTGGGTTGAAAAAGAAACACGAAACATGCTGAAATTGGCAAGCTTTGTAGCATTTGTGTGTCTGTTTCTATCCAGGAGCTTGTCTGCGCGTGCGGATTTACAGTCTGTTCGTCACCAAGCACAAAGTGGAAATGCTCCCCGCTGAGCGCAATAGCGCAGAAGCTCCACCGGAGGCACTAAATGGACACTATGGGAGCTGTGGACAGATCCATTCCCAAGTCCATTCAGGACCTCGGCTGTGCACAATAGTGTTAGTGTTCAAAAAGAGAGCGCATTGACAACTATTTATTCCAAAAGAACATCTAGCACTTGATATTCCTGGGGGAAAATGCTCTTCTGCTGATGGATTGTCTCTCTTCAAGTTATTTAAAAACCTCTCCAGGTGTCTTATTCAAGCTGACATCGATTGCATGCATGATACACCACTGAGGTAAGACGCAGCGGGGTCCAGCGAGAGATTCACACCCTCAGCACTGGCGCCCAGAGTGCAGCACCTTCAAAACGTATCCCGCCGGCAGGCGTACAATAAAGCCATTATTCCCAACACAAAACAGGCAACCGTTAAAAATAGCGATGGGGGCCGCTGGGCCTTTAGGTCTGTGTACAGCCACAGCGAGCATCCAACCCGCTCCATCTTCCTGTCCCCAGAAGGCCAGGGTCTCACTTAACCTCTGCTCCAAGCCTAATTATTAACGAGGGCTCGTCTGTCTCCCAGGGACCTGCCGCTGGCCTGGAGGGGGCTTTCACCACGTTGATCCATTCAGACAATTGTTGTTGGGAACAATAAAGTGATAATAATGAGGTACTTGTGGATTCGATCTGAAAATAATGCAGCACACGCTGTCTTTCATATGCATGAGTACACAGCAGATAGCATATTCACATTTGCTAATGTATAATCTTGAACAATACGCAGCTGTCAAAAGCATATACTGAATTGTTTTAGGCATTGTTCACTTCATCTGATTCATATTTCACAAATCTAAACAAGCCCAAGGGGCGTTATCATGCCTCATGCATCGAACCCGGCTGCACCACTGCTGGTATGAGGTTTGTGTCCACCACCACCACCCACACCCCCCATAACCTTCTTCATGTACATTTCGCTCAGATTGACCTATTAGCCCCAGTGGCCTGATCACACAGTAATACACCACGTTATGAACCAGAACTGTTATGTGATTAATTGACTGGATGCGTCCCTATGGTAAAATGGCATGTCAAAGGGGTCAGTATTCAAAGAATGAATGAATGAATTAATATTTGACCAAATGGGATCAGTTGAGGTTTAATCTGAGTTACAGAGTAACAGGGTGGCCTACTCTTGCGCATCTGGAGTGGCACTCAAGCATTCAGACTGTCATGCTCACGCAAGAATTCTTAGGCCAAATCTATATTATTCCATTATAAACCTAAAATTAGCTACACCAAAAGCATTGAGGTAGTTCGGAGACCTTCCAGACTATTTACAAGGTAAGAAAATTTATATACATGTAATGTGTGTGCAGATTTGCCTCGAATTGAAAATCTCATGCCAGCCAGGTGACCGAAGTTGGTCACCCTGGAGCAGGAGCGACACGCATAATCGCTAAGTTCTGCACCCGTATGTAGAGTCTGTCCCATTTCTTCTAAACAACCCAGATGCAACTTGTTCCATTGATCTATCTTTGATAACCGCCTGTCCAAACACAAGGTCAGCCTGGAGCCTATCACATAGGGCAGGATAATTTAGACACACCATTGTACTCATGTGTTTTTTGACTAAGACTTTGAAACTGCAAAAACACAGACACGACATGCAAACCCCGGACACAGAGGGCAGAGGTGGAATTCAAAGCAAATTTCTACTCACCGAGTCTCTGTGCACAATTCCAAGCAAGTCACCGAATGCCCTACTCAGGCTGTGTCAATATGCAGTTTTGGTTTGCTCTACCACTGCACTTAATATCTCTGAAAATTACTTCTTTTATTTTATGTTAAAAATTTAATTGAATGCTATGAGCAGAAAAAAAGTGCTTCACACCATTTCATGTGTTTCCTGATTTGTAGGATGGAACTTAATGTGCATCTTAATGCTATGTTCTTGGCTCACAGAAAGGTGACTGTTGCACAAACAGGAGAGCATTGGCTCACAAAGCTCACAGGAAACATTTACTACAGCCAGACCTGATACAGAGGCTTAGGGACACAACAGCAGTTCATCCCTCTGGTCACTTTTCAACAGCTTTATCAACAACAAATCAGTGATGTAATGACAAAAAAAACTGATAAAAAATATATTATTCCCCACATCATTGGATATATATGTCCAAGTTTTGATCACGTGGTTACAGACCAAAAGCCTTCCATAAATATCTAACACGTACCGACCGAGTTACACTTTCCTATGAATGCACTCCAGCATCTGAAACAGAACATCCCACGTGAGGGTTTTTCAGATTTTGACAACTTTAGAATTCACCTGCATGAAGACATAAAAAGCACATCGGGGGCAATGTTTGTCAAAATGGCGCCTCACGCTTACTATACTAACCAGGTAAAACCACCAGTGCATTGATCCCCTTTCTCCTACCAGCATCGATCTTTCCAGCTGTGGCCTGGGTGAACACGATTAGGTCAACATGAAATAATATTCATTCGCTTTATTCAGCTTGAGCTCCAAACTGATTTTCTAAGATAAATATTTCTTACTTATCACTGAAACCACTGTTTATCAGATCATTAAACAAATGAAGAGTGATTTGACCGCGATAATTAATTTGTTATATTCTAAATCATTATTCTTAATTGGACCATTTGATTATGATACCAACGTTAGAAATATCAAATTGAGTAATAAACCATAATTATTTTTAGACCAATTAAACAGACATCATCCTTCAAACCTCTAAATTACATTTCAATTAGAATGTAAACTCCTCAAATGAGAAGCAATACAAATGTAATGTAAATATTCATTACATGTGTTTTATTTCGGTTGTTTGACTAGTTCATGTTTTGTTAAAACAAAAAAAAAAACATTTTATTTAGAAAAGTAAGATGTTTGGGTAAACTACTGAAACAATCCGCTGGAATTCAGAGCGTAATTAGTGAAATCAGAATTAGATGAGCAAAGCCAACGCTAATCAGAATGGAATCATGAATCACAAAAAAGAATAAAACAACCAGTTTAGAATATCGGCTGCTGTAAGAAATGCGTCGAGCAAGTTTTGGCTCATAACCTATAATTTACACATGAACGAATTTGGTTTTTTTTTAAGGAATGAATGAATAAACAAAAGGGTGGGCTTCGGTGCATCGGAAGCGGCGGATCAGGAGGATCCGCGTACTGAAACGATTCCTGATGCACCAAAGCCCTGGAGTGTCAGCGCGGGGCTGGCTGCCCATGCTGACCTCCTTAAGCGTCTGAAACAGCCGCTGAACGGAGCGGTGCACCCGCCATCAGAGACGGGGGGAAGCGCCAAATGACACTAACACGGAACCCCAAAATGTTTCTGAAATTTTTTCCCCAAAAAATCGCAAAACATACAAGAATAACAGCATTGAATCTCTAAATAAGTATAATCTACATGACACGCGTTGCAAAGATATAACCTAACAAGGACAACAATGCTGGATCTCCAAACAGATGCGAACTTAAATTACATGCAAACAGGATTATGTATAACGATAGGACAGACCTTAATCATGGTAACCGAACCCTATCAAAAGCAGTATCGTGCTCTTTGGATGTCATAAATACAAAAGCAGTTTTAACTAAATGAAACTCGGCCAAAAGAACAAAAAGAAAAAAAATGAAGCGAACCGAACTTTAAATGAGACAGTCGATTATCAGTAATGTACCTCTTCAAATGAATACAGATTCATTTTAATCTTTGTTTAAAGACTATTTAAAAGCTGTCTAATAATAAGGATTGAACCATAGTATTCAAACGTGTATGTTAAAAATCTTGATATCGTGTACATTTCATGTATTTCCTTTGTTACTATTGCTCATTTAATATTTACCTGCATGTTGTTTTAGGCGATACCTTCCTGCGTGAAAGCCGAAGACTGCGCTGACTTCTGACGATCTCTGGATCAACCCCTCTCTTCTCTGTTGGAACGCGACTAAATGACCCGGCTTTTCACTGCCTCGCTCTACAGGGAAAGCTGGAAGGGGGGATTCCCTCCTTCGTCTTGCCGAATTCCCAATCAGCAAAGCATGTACTATAAACTTGCTAATGAAACACACATAAAAGTTGACTATCGATTAACGCAAATGAACCCGATTTAGTTTTTTTTGTAAGTCGTGCAGTCACGGATTGGCGCTAGCATAACCAAAACAAAATATCAAAACCGGTAGCTATGTTTGTATTCGGTTAATGCACATGGCAGAGTTGCTTGTTTAGTTTATTTCTTTCGCATTTTTTTCCGAAAAAAGAAATAAGAAATAAAAAGAAACATACACCAAAGGCGCGTGAAGATCTTGCAGAATGGAAGTTAAAATAATTTAGAAATCCCCAAATCATTGTTTGCGTCACTTTTTTGAGAGACCTTGAGGCTAGAAATAGTGACTAACATGGGGAAATGGTACAGAAGATTAACTAATGTTAACAGGTAACCAATACAGTCTAGCAGAACAGGTCCATCGTATAACGGAATAATCTATTAAAGTCAAAAGTCACAGACAAGGTATTTTAAGATGGGTCCATATCAGAGATTAAATGTTGCAAAGATTATTCATGTCACACTCAAATTCAAAACCGTGATTCTTCCATAAACGTTTCTCATATGAAAGTATCCATCCATCCATTTTCCAAACCGCTTATCCTACTGGGTCGCGGGGGGTCCGGAGCCTATCCCGGAAGCAACGGG
>JAABNY020000039.1:15249078-15286890 GCA_015164015.2 Brevimyrus niger
CCCAGGCGGAGACTCGAACCCAGGTCCCAGAGGTGTGAGGCAACAGTGCTAACCACTGCACCACCATGCCGCCCCCCGTATGAAAGTAAAACCATTTAAAAACAAATCAAATATATATAATTTGTCATCTCTACTATAGTTACTTGAAATCTGCTAGTCCATCGATGAGTTAGAAATCCATCAATCCATAAATTAGACATTGTCATAAAGATTATTATATTTGCGTTCTAATTGAAAACATAACTAACACGAAATATTAGATTTTTTTAACATTCTGTTTATAAATGCAACTACTTATTTATATCAAGGTGTGCAGAACGTTTTTAAACTGTTAATAGAATATACATCTAATTGTCCTGGAAATGACTGCCCTGCTCATCATCAGGCTAGTTCCAGATGGTTCTTTGTTAGATGTACTAATATGCACGTCTACACTTAAGAATAATTATATTAATTGCTTTTATGAACAAAAAATATAGTAATGCTATTACAGTTATTCTTGGTACTTAATTGGACTGGAAGATAAATCTACCCAAAACGACCTGGAAATAAGCGGGTCAGAAGGATAATTATATGAGTTCTGTAGGATGTTTTGAACATTCACAGTAATGGTCTACCAGAGAAGCACTTTTGTTAAAGTCATCCGCCATTTCCGTGAACAAATCTGATTCACCACTTCATCGGCTGTCAGAGTCTAGTGCTGAGTGGGCAGAGTTGCAGAGAACCACCTAGATTGGAAGAGTGACGCTCTGTGACCCTCTGTCACAAAATAACCGGCAAAACCATCCGCTTCTTTATGCTACTTTTAGTTAGGCGGCTTTTTCTGTAGAACAACTCCAGCACGTGTAGCCTGCAGCAAAACTGCACGATAACTGGAAGGTTCTGCTCTCCTGTCGCGGAATACCCATGTCAGATCAAGACTACCTTATCTTGCAGGCAAGCAGCCCTTGTGTCCATTTCATTCTGCTCACAAGTTCCAGTTCAACAGACCATTGATTGCCGCAATGACCAGTATGACCCTAATTCTAGAACACCGTTCAACGTACTGTATACATAAATAGGCCAATTGGAAGAATTTATTAGAAAAAAAACTGTGCACAAATAGCTTACCTAAGTTTTAAATAATATCCCTGGTATAACAAAAAAGGACTATTTCAGCGCAATCGGGTTTGTTTTGAGTCCTAAGTCGATTTTATTTATATATTCTAATAATAGTTCTAATACTGAAACATTCCTTCTTGACATGCACAGCCAACTTTATTAAAACCGAAGGATAAATGCCCATTTGTCAAGTAGCGGGCTGGAAATTATTCTTTTGTAATCTGTTTATGTGATGTTTTCTATTACAGTATTGTATAAACTGCGCTACCACCAAATAATTTCAGAATATGCTTTCCGAGAATTTATGCATTAGGAATCAGACATAACTAAGGGATTGTCAGTGGCTTATTGTGTGGGGGGGTATGTAGTCATGGAAACTGTTGCTAAGTAGAAGAGGCAGAGATGCTTAGAAGGAGAGCGACGAAGATGAAGAAAAGCGGGAGAGAGACGCTAAGCCGAAGGGAAAGGGGGAGACGAGAGAGAGAGAGAGAGAGAGAGAGAGAGAGAGAGAGAGAGAGAGAGAGAGCTTAATGGCGAGATTAGTGAGAATGAGAGAGGGAAAGGGACTGAACAGCAAACTAAGAGAAAATGTGAGAGGGGGGTTGCAAGGAAGCAGCTGGGTTTCAGTACTGAAGCGCGCCGCTGCCTTCGGCAGTAGAGACAGAGGGGAACAGAGGGAATGAGTTCGGCAACAGATGTGTCACTTAGCACATATAAATCCTATTCATCATTATTGCAGATGGGAAAATTCACTATGTCAACCCATAATCGATGTGTCCATTAGCGAAATAACCAAATATAAGGTATACACACGTTCATGAGATTTATAAAACATAGAATAAAGGGCCTCTTTTCTCCTGTGAGATGACATCCCTAAATTAGTACGTGGCATGACTTGATGGCGCATCGTGCAAAATGCTTTCCTGATATTACAGCGATACTATTATGAAGAACACTTTCGACACGTCGGTCTGTGTGTCTCTGGGTTTTGGCTCAGCTGACTGGTCTGTCTCGCCTCCGCAGAACATGTGGTTATTTTTATCCCACGTAGATTCAGCTGGAGCATGCGTTTGAGATCCCTGAAGGAGAAAGACCTCGATCGTAATTCTTCATTGAAAGTGTGTGTAAACCCCACGATTCATACACACGCAAACATGCACATAAAGAAGCTGCAACATTATTTCTCTCTTATGCCATGCAATGCATGCAGATACCATATAAAAGTGCATTTTAGTGGATTCTTTTCAAATTAAATAATATTATGGACTTCGATTTCAGAAGGAGAAAATGTGACCGTGTGCGTCTGTATTTCAGATTTTTAAGGACCTCATTAGTTCTGTATCGGAACTTACAACCTTTGACTTTCTTAACAAACTATTAAAAATGCAAATTTAGTACATTGTATTAAAAATTTCATTAATTCATTGTCCAAAATGCATTTACTAAAAGCATTTAACCCTATGCACTTAAGATTGGGAGCCCTCCCCAATGCGGTAATATTCATTTTCATTAGCACTAAAGCTTTTTAATGGACTGGACAATTGGTTCATCATGAATACAGGCATAGTTAGATATAAATATCATGTATGAATTTATTAGCTATTTATATTAGCGTCAATAAATGAGGGAAGCTGATAGTAACTAATAGTAACTGCCTTTCAAAGGTAACTGGAATAGCTTTACACAATATGGCTGCGAATGGGTTAAATCGTAGAAAATTTTAATACTTATCAAAGACTGGGAACAGGCTGCTGAAAAAATGCAGCAGTACTTGACTGTCCTGAATAACACAAAGCCAGCACTTTTTTGCATGTCCCAGGAACTCCATGTCCCAGAAATCCCTGCGCACAAGAGATTCGATTTAATCTGTTCTTGGTTACATAAATTGAAATGTGACCTAATGATCTGAAAATCATTGATATTTTTCAATACCCACTTTTGGTGCAGCTTCTAATTGGTTTCACTAAGTTGTCCAGTTCACAATGTTGCAATGACGATGAACAAATAGTTCCCTCAATGAAACCGACATGACAAGGAGAGCAGTCACAATAAAGAAGGTCTGAATATCTTTAAATATTAATCCTTGATTTTCTTGCTGCCCCCTGACACCAATTTAGAAGACTGCCACATGTAGGTATCACTGTGGTCCTACATTTATGTTAATTTGGGTATTACAGTATTTGCCTTAATTCAGTATATTAATGAACCCCAATATATATTGTAATGCTTTTATAACCCTAATGAACCCGAATAAACACTCAGCACTCATCCTGACTCCTCTGAGCTCTTTTTAGATCCTGGCGTGACATTTTGCACTAATGTATAGATCGTATTCAGAGGATTTTAAAAATTAAATAGCCATCCAGACATCATCATGGTGATTGTATTTGAAGGGTTAGCTTGTTACGTGTTTCTTTACATACCTGATGATATTTACCTTCTTTAGACAGCTATTGAGTCATTTTTTTGGTACTTGGAGCTAATTTTTATTTAAAAACTTAATGTTACATACATTGATTTTTCCATCCATCATCCAATCACTTATCCAGTACACGGTCATGTGATCACCAGCCTCAAGATATAACTTTGTTGATCGCTAGGGGAGAATATTTTTGTTGTTTAGTAGTATTATAGGAATAAAAGTCCAAACGACACCCCCCTCCCCAAATAAATACATAATTGGGGAGTGTATAGAACAGTGCAGGTGATTAAAGTAGAAGCACAGAAGGTACATAATTCAGCACAGTTTGGTTGGATTAGTGCCCTACAGACCAGGTGGAGTAAGGAACACTGTGGGAAGCAGTGATCGTAGATGCCAAGGAGCATCTAAAGCCTCAGTACAATCAACCTTTGGATTGAATGAGCCTCATTACGCAGATGGAGTGGATTTTATTTACCTTCTCTGCAGCGCCACAAAATCCACGACCGAGCAAACTTTCCGCAACCTACCAGCCTCCTTCACCCTGACATTTCACACCTCCGTCTCGGGTCAGAGCTAATCCAGGGTGGGTAATTTCATATGCAGCACCAGACTGTTGACGTTCATTCAGTTGTATACGCTTTGGACCGTGCACAAGTCATAAAAGAGGGACTTTGGGTCCCAGCAGCCTGGGAGTGCAGAGGGGCAGCAATTAGGGGTCACTAGTGGTCATTCGGAGAAGATTCTGGGTCACAAAGAGCACGGCTCCCACCACCCCCACATAGGCCAGTTTGATGTTTGCTTTCTTGGAGGGGGCACCTTGTTTATCCTGTGTTAACACACATATCTGACACACACATAAGCTATTATTTTGTCTACCTATAGTGTATCAACAAAAAATATGCAAAGTATAATGCCAGGATACTACACAATTATAACCGTACAACACTATTGATTTACTGAGCCTTGATGGTAAACAACTGCATTCAAACAACTGACCAAAGAAACAACTGCTAAGTCTGTGCATAATACCTGATAGGTAGTCAGGTAGAACACTTAGAGAACAATTTACCTAATGCAAGAGAAGCCCACTCTTTTTCGACTGGCATAGATGTCCAAATTGTCAATTGCAATTTTGACTCAAGGGACTTGGGGGGGGCACTGCCCCACTGTGCCTCACTGCCCTCTGCTGCCACCCCCCCAAACTCCACTCGTTGTGGGGACTTTGCTGATGTTATAAATGATTATTGTAATTAGGGTCACCGAACATAGAAAGGAGGAATCTGCAGCCTCAGGCAAAGTGTAGCAGAAAACATGACATCTGGCACGTTGGACTGATTAAACAGGTGGTCCGGCTTTCTACACGCACTGCAGGACATTAGACTTCTTTAGAAAAACTTCTCTTCCTTCACTGATGCATTTAAATTCATTTAAATTCTGTCGATGAGCCTGTCCACCAGGGAGGTCGGAGTCAGGGGACAGGCTCATCGACAGCCTATCAGAGAACTGGCCAATACTGCTGAGAGGACCAGTCACTGGCTGTGTCTGAAGAGGAATGACATCGCTTGGGCAGCGAAGCCGATCAGCTGACCGAGAGACATGCCCAGGCTTGATCAGCCTGTGGTAGGCCAGCTTCAGCAGAGGGTGTCTTGTAATAAATGGCCGAAACACCCTGTGAAGCTGAGGCACACGATTGATGATGTGTCATGCTGATAAAGCCTCCTAGCTACCATCGCTCATAGCAGCCATCCCTCAAACTTCCCATTAGAATATTAGGGACTGGTACACCTAGTAATTTCATTGAATCGGAATTTAATAAATGCTTTTGTCCGAAGCAGAGTACAAGCATATGGCTGTCAAGGAGCCAAGTAGGGGTTTGGGCAGACAGGCTGAGGTTCCAGTGAAGGACCAGTAACAAGCGCAAGTCAGCATCAGAGCAGGAGCTACACGACGCAGTACACATATGGAAAGGACGTCTTACAGGAGAGCTATCCTGATTAAAAATGCAATGAAGATTAGGTTCCTACAACATTTCCCTATTTAGCAGATACTTTTGTCCAAAGCAAAGTGAGGCAGACGGGTTTAACAGTCCAGTAACTCCAATGTCTTAGGCCAGCATCTCAGATCATTCTGCCGTCCTGCTGGGAGAAACATAAGACATAGCGCCCTGGATTCATCACGACACATAATGGAGGGCTAAGAGATGGAGACTGAGCAGGTCAGTGGTTGGATGAGCTTATTGAGATTTTCCTGAAAGAAACAGGTCTTGAGGAATTCCTTAAAGGTTCCCCTCCCAGATCTTCCTCTCCTAATCCTCGTATGGCTCTTATCGGTTCCCTTTATCCCCGTTAGGGTATCTTCTTCTTACCGAGGAGTGTGATGTTTGATTGCCCTTGTGTTCCATGGCTTGTCATTTCAGAGACAACATGCTTTTATTGGGGAACAATTACATCCATACAGAAGCAGATGTAGTGAGACAGATTGAGAGAAGCCACCGACGTCCTCGGCCTGCAGCCCGCGAAGGTAAGCCAGCACTGCGGGGCTCCTGGTCTTTCTCCTCATCACATTGTGACAGAGGTGAGGTTAGAGGGCTGCTGCTGGACAGGAACCTTTACTTGGTGACGAGCTCTACAAAGCTGTGGACTGACTGGAGCACAGGAGGGGAACACAACTGCACACATACTTCATGCTTGCATGGAACAAGTCCAAGGTCTTGTCTTACCTTGTCCTGCACTTTATATGTGGAGAGAGGTGTGATTAATGTCACCAGAGGTCAGTATAAATGCAGTGAGGCATTGGTTTTGAAACCAGATGAGGGTGTGACCTAAGATACAACAATTGATTGGCCAGTGGTGGAATGTAAACAACAAAGGCAATCACATGCGAGAACTCACATGGCCGTCAGTACAGCTTTGGGCTCTATATCCAAGCGGCAGATTTGCTTTTTCAAGTGATTCGCATACTTGGAATTATACCAGTAGAGTTAACAGAGACAGCTGTCCCACCTTGAGCCCTGTGCCGTCTGAGACATGCTTCTGGAGCCCTGCATTGATTCATCCAAATAACATGATTGTTACATATGAAATATAAGGACAAGTTTTGATTAGATGAGTATTCGAGTGTAAAAAATGTACCTTTCCTTAACTGCGTTTTGGCTTCAGGACTTTCGTGTGCAACTGCATATCTGAACAGGGACAAGTAAGTCAGTGTAACAAGCTATCGTTTGCTAAATAAAACAAGCAGCTACGTCTTTAAAAACCCGATCGGCATCATTCTAACTTCAATCAAGCTGGAACAGGGACTGGATTAAAGACTAAGACATCAATAAGCTGGAAATGTCATGCTAAGTATTATTGTACGAGTACCACAGATTTTTGCTGATAAAAATGCACGACACAAGCACATACTGATCTCCCATATGCGTCTTTCAATTCATCCTGTCTCCCAGTCTTTATTGCGTTTTCCCCAGAAGTCATCTATTTTATCAGTCTGTGCTCAGAATGACAAAATACAAAAATATAATCTTAGCATATAATTTGTGGTGATTAAAAAAAAGAAAAACCTGTGTGGTGGATAATATTTTATTTTGGACATTTATAAATGGCAATGATAAAAGTAGAGACTTTGCCAGGAACATCATTGTGAACAAGGGCAAAGTCACTACAAAGCTCAACGTCTGACCATCGCATGTGTAACATGTGAATCTATAACAGGACACTGAACCTGTAAATTGTACATAAACAGGGATGTATTCAAGCATGTCTATAAGCATTAAAGTCACAGACCATGTGAGCAGATTGTTATACGACTGGGAGACTCCAGGTCTGCTGGATAATAACTGGCATCTCCATCGTCCTCCTACTCCACGTTCTCATAATACGACAAACAACAGACAAACATTCTTCATTTGCCGTTTGTGCAAGCACAGGTACATTGGGATGCTTCTTTTTGCCGACCCCATCTCGCTTGGGGGGGGGGCGGGTCACAGTGCAGGGTCAGCTAATATGCAGGCCCCCTGGAGCTGGGAGTTAAGGGCTTTGCTCAACGGCCCACGGACGTATCACTGTCCCGTTGAGACTGCAGCTCAAACTGGGGATCTGCTAATCCCAGGCATGGATGGTGAGCTTGCTGAGCCTCTCATCACCCCCTTATGATCCACATAATATCATCATCATCATCATCATCATCAGTCTTCTTCTTCTTATTATTATTAGTTTAAGATTCAAGATTCAAGATCTTTATTTGTCACATGCGTAATTATACCAGTATAACACACAGTGAAATGCAAACCTGAGCCGCTCCTTGACTATGCTATAAGCCTATGCAGAAGTAATTTTAAGTTAGGGGCGTTTTAAATTAAACATATAACTATGAAAAAAAATTAAAAGGTAAAGTGCATTGTGCTATAATAGCACCACAATATAAAAAAGAGAACACAGTGACCAGAGGGTGTAAACAGTGCCATGTAAACAGAGACCAGAGTAGGCAGAGTAGGCATCAGTGGAGCATGAAGTCCTGTTTCAGTCTGTTGAGGTAATGCTATGAGGGGAGTGGGGGCATGTACTGATTTAGGACTCGAATGGCCTGAGGATAGAAGCTCCTCTTGAGTCTCTCTTTTTGCCCTGATAGTGCGAAACCTTCTGCCTGCCAACTAGTAGTAGTAGTTGTGGAGTTGTGGTGGTGGTTGTCAGGGGTGTATATCTTAGTGACGCTCTCACCATGACCCTCCATCAGAAGGATCTCTCCTAGGGGAGCAGCAGTCAGCCGCCTCCCTCCAGAGGGGTCTTTGCTCACTAGTTCAGTACCGAACACTTGATCTGCCAGCTGTCCCTCTAATCCATTCCATGTAGCCCTGCATGCTGACCTGGCCATAGGCATCTGTCACCAATAATCTACTGTCCCCGTCCTCCATTCCTCTTTGTGATGTTCTGAAAAAACAAAACCGAAGTCGCCGTCAACATGAAAATTGGTGAAAGCTGGTGGAACTTAACAATGGTATGTAGAACAAGCCAGTATATGAGTGCAGTAAACCTCTTAGGTAAGTTACCATAAACCCAAATCTCTTTATATTGCTCAGAAGTCAGAAGAGTAGCACAATATATAAAAACTATGATCACAATTACAAGCACAGTATACTTTGATATCTACATGCAAAACCCTGAATATGAAAGGAAAGGCTTTCAAGGCACACACACACACACACACACACACACACACACACAGGTTTGTACTTATGTCTTTGTGAGGACTATTCATTCATTCATATGGGCAAAACCCTAATCCCAACAATGATGACCTTAACCCCTACCCAGCCCTAACCTTAACCATAAGTAACCAAACAAAATATGAGACTTTCGACATTTTTCGTTTTTTTGACTGCAGCCACAGATTTTTATAAAATTCAGCTTCCCTTTGCACGGACCGAGAAGGTGGTTCCCTCAACACCAGCATAACAGGTTTTAATCACATTGTCATAACACACACACACACACACACACACACACACACTTACTCTCAGATACACCCTGCATGTGGCCTTTGCTGCACACCTGCATCCCCATCCATTTTTAATTGTTTTACTTTTTAATTCCCCCCACTTTCTGGAGTCTTTATCTGTCATGGTTTAATTAAATATTGAAGGGACTAAGGGTCTCCTAGGACATTGCACTGCTTTCTCTATTAGCATTACAGAAGCTGATAGGTTAATTACATCTCCCATCCTCTTTTTCTCCTCATGCAACCCTTCGACTTTGAACCATTTCATTTGCACAAGACCAAAAGGCTGAATTCAGCACTTTTACCACTTAAACTACAAGATGCCCGTTTTCCCAGTGTGAAGTCCAGGTTAATGGTTTTGCATTTGAAACCCAGTTAGCGAGGGCTGTTAGTGATTAATGAGGGTCATTAGCCCTCTGACCACCCATTCGGCTTTCGTCAGTCAGGTGGGAAGCTGCATGTAATGATTTAGCGATTCCAACTGCATATCCAAAACTTCATAATGACCGTTCTTGCTATTGCAAAACTCATAATCTGACTTAAAGTTGGGATTTCCACCCCCAGATTAAACTAAAACAGATGACATAGAGAGCTGGCACAGGGATTATAGAACCATTTTAATCTGTAATCCACTACAATTGTTCAAAGGTTATGGACGGAAAGGGGTCGTATCCAGATGTTGAGACATTGTGTCCCAATCCAGAGTGACACTCATTGAGAAACTCAAGCCACACTGCAGCACCCAAGCTGTCTTTCAGAGACCTGGACGTTTTGTGGGATCGGCTCAGATAATGAATGAAGCGACGCTTATTCTGTTCAGGGTTAGGCTGGATAAATAGAACTTTAAACGAGGTTTACTTACTGGCGACAGCATTTATTTATCTGATGTGTTAATCCAGGGAGACATACAAATATCAAAGTAAAAGTACAACATTTTAAAGCAAATCCCATCCTTGGTTTCCTAAGATGCACGGCAGACTATCCGGGACACTTTTCCTAAATTATTTTTGAGATAATAAATGGATGGATTGATTGATACAGTAGATACATCAGGTATCCTCTGACCTGTACACATTCCACCCATCCATCTTCTGTAACTGCTGATCTTGTCACGGGTTGAAGGGGTCCAGAGCCTATGGGCACAAGGCAGGGAAGGCTTCACTCATAAAGAGAGCACCATCTGGTGGACAGAATGTATAGCAACCGCAAATGATTTTGTTCATGGTTCAAGACTTTTTCTAAAAATTGTCATAATTCTCAGTTGAATTGATGCTAATCAGCCATATTATTTTAACTTGGTGCCTGTTATTCTATCAACTGGTCCAGGGATATTAAATTTAGCTCTGGGCTTCTTCCGGGGTGAGTAAAAACCTATTGTGTTTATTGAGTAAATGCGCATATGGATTCAAAACGGGCAGCTTCTTTGTTTGCCCAGCATCTAAATAGCTTTGTGTCATGCAGCATGAAATTAACAGAATGTTATTGCTCTTGCTCCATTTTACTGAACCGGGCATCAAAAGGAATATTTTATATAATAGGTACAAAAACATTTTACCCCAACATCCTTAAATGTATAAAAATTATTAAAAAACTGAAAAGTGTAAAAAAGGGCAAACGTGGAGCTGGGGGTTCAAGAATCCAGTCTGTGGCTATTGTATGAAAACCAGATGCAAGCCAACAACCTTCTGGTCACAAACACAGGGGTTTAGCCTCCTGAACCAGACACCACCCCTAGGTAATCCCCCCTCCCCCCGCCGCAACTGAGAGGAATGAGAGTCAACACAAGACATGCGACAAACACTTTCTTTGGGGTCATCTTAGACAAAAGATTCCACCAAGAACCATTGTTAGCTACAGCTTCGTGACCTTTGAAGGTAAGAGCAGCATAAAGTGCCCGGCAGCCCTGGACAGGATGTGATTCCATCACAACACATAATGCTAAGCCTTCAAAATCATATTCCTGAAGTACAGCGATAAACCACACAAACACAGGATCAAGAACAAATCCTTAGAAGTACAGGACTAATGCTACCCACCCGACCGCCATGAAGATTTTTATACCACAGAAACCAACTATCCTTTGTCACTGAAATGTTTTTTTGTAAGCGTACAGAATGCTGATCTGTGGAATATCAAGTCTTTAACAAAGACACAATCTAACAATGAACAAATGATGAGATGGATTCACATGGTTTATTATTAGAATTCTGGAACAAACAGGGAATACAAAACCAGGTGGCAAAACAGTGATATTTACACATTATCTACAGGTCTGGACAAAGCAATCAATCTAAGAGCGAGAACAGGGGAGACTAGAGAAGCAGGGAACAAGTGCATTTCATCAACAGACTGTATATCAAAAAGCTCCAGAATTCAGATAAAGTCATTTACAAACAAAACTTATGTATTCCGTGCAAGCTTCCCCCCTGCCCCCCCTCCCTCAAAATCATGCTCAAAGTAACACTAATGGGCCCGCGAAGATGCAAGTGGCATCAGCTGCAAGACAGAGCTGCCCGTACTCAGCCATGCAGGACGCCGTGGACTTCGGCAACTCTGCCAGAAAAGCAGCAACTTGATGGATGAACGACAGTAAATGATCCCCAATTACTATCAGTGCCAGTGAATCACAGAGTCAGAGGGTTGAGAGAGGAGGGGAAGAAAGTAGAAACCTAAAATATAAGAAATGGGAGATTCCATGACCGACATCCAACTGCCTCCCCCGATATCGTCAAGCGCTTTTCATCTGCCACCCCAGGAGGGCCACAGTCCTCTCCGACCCACATCTATGAAGCTTCCTCGTCGATCTTGGGCGCCAGGTAGTATTTGACGTGTCCCATGTCCGCAATCTTGTACTCCACCACTGGAAAAAAAAGGACACTTAAGGTAAGATCAGCGCTTCTTCATTCCTTGTAAAGCCTACAGTCCTTTGGAGTGCAGAAGAGCTCACCCAGGGGAATATCGGCGGACATGCTGAGGGTGACCGTCTTCGACAGCGGCGTGGCCTTCGTGAAGAAGTTCAGGTAGTTAAGAGCAAAGATGAGCTGAACTGGCTCATTCATTTCGATAGTCACCTAAGGATGGACAGGGAAATAGCATCAGACCAACTTCCAGATCTTCATACCACCCTAATGTAGTGCGTGCGACACACCAAGGAGACTCACAGCCTCGTCCTCCTTGTCCACACTGCTGGTCTGAGACAGTTTGACGTTTCCGGTGCCCAGTTCTCCAGTCGCTGAGAACTTCACCCCGTCCTTTGCGCACGAGATCATGACAGCGTCCCCAATCTGGGACAGATCCCTACAGATGCGTGCAAACTCCCCAGAGGGCATCTTCACAACACAGCTATACTCCTGCTCCTAAAGATCGAAGGCAGTGGTTACCAGGGTGACAAGGCCAAGGATAGGAAAAAAAACACAATACTGTACCCATGGCAACAAACTCATCACTTACAGGGATCCCAAGCTGCTCAACATCCAAGTCCATTAGCTTCATCTCATAATCGGACACCTTCTCCTGGTCTGAGAGAGGAAGGGGAAGATTAGATTTCCACTAATTGTAAGATTTACATGTATGCTTCCCCCCCCCAACTAGAGATAAAACAACCAGTACCTGCAGTACTTATATAATCTACAATGTACTTTTTTAAAAAAGACATTGTTTCAAAAGTAACCCCAGATCACAACTCACTTGGAGTCTCGAAAACCAAGGCCAACGTGTCTGCGTTGTCCTCAGCTCTCAAAGTTATGATATCTTCATTTCCGGCACATTTAAGTATCTTTGACATGCTGCAAAAGCAAAGACACTTAATGAAACTGAATAATCAACTATCCTGCTAACTACCAAGATGCTTATTTTCACTAACCAGCTATAGCACATTCAAAATGGGCAATCTGTGAATCGTTCTTCGACGCCATGGGCGTCGGGGCCGAGGGACATGCACCCCCAACATTTCGTTTGTATCCATTCATCCCTCTACCCTAATAAACGGACCTTTGTATTCAAACAATTAATCTATGCCCTCCCATATCAAGGCCTCCCTTACACCGTTGTTACACACACACACACATATATATATATATATATATATGTATGTATATGTATATACACACACACACTGTTATAGCATATCGTATCCCTCGTAAATAACAGGCTCCCGTTTCTGAATGACTGAAGAATTCGCGCCAAGAAACGTCCAATCAGGGAAGGTGCCGCCAAGATGACGTCACGAGCCACACTTTAAATGGCGCCTTTCTGTCTTTTTACAACTGCTCACCAAAAATGCTCAGATATGTACAATTTGTTCTTCGCAACAGAATAAATACCTGCAAAACTAATTTTATTGATTCGTACAGCTGCTGCCGGAGGCTCTTAAAAATACATTAGGAGCACACACTTACATGCAGCACACACTATTCTGATAAACAGCGAGAAGCAAGAAACTGATCGTGTAGAAGAATATGATTAGCTTGCAATCATTAGTAATCCTCGCTGAGTTAAACAAAAGTTTACATTCTGTATCTACATGCATCAGATTTTCATCCTTTAGGAAGCTGTCACCTGCTCAAATTGACCCCCATGGCCAAGTTGCGGTCACAGCGGTAGGAGTCGAAGCCGTCGCTGCGAAGGGTGAGCTGCACAAGAGAGACATGGGACGAATCCATGCTTTGGAGAGATATACCAGAGGAGCTTACGTCCCAACATGCCTCGGTGATCAAGTCTTTCAGCGCCTCAAGGACCTTCTTCAAAATTGAACCTTGAACCAGTCGAGCCTCAAACATTATTGCTGTAGCTGTGCGTATATATAGCTAAAATGATAAATAACGCCCGGTGATTATCAAAATAATCCAAGCAAGTGACAGTAAGTACACTACCCGGCGTACCCAAGACAAAGCAGAAAAATGCTTCTCCCGCGCCGCGGACTTGGTTTAAGGAACCCGCGGGTTATCTCCGTCACTTCCTGTAAGAGGCTCCTCCCAGTTTCCTGTTCTGCGTGATGAGTCAATGCGTCAAGCATGCTGGAACTACTCGTGTTCATTTCTGTAGGGAGTAATTACTGGCCCCTTGGTTCTCCAGTTCCTTTAGTCTAATTAGTCAGTTGTCTCATCGGTGTAAAACAGAAATCAAATAATGAAGAGAGGTTACAAAAAAGACACGTTTGCACGCATCTTCCAGCTGTTTTTAAACCCCTTGTTGCTGAATAATTTGCATTCATATTAATAAAATGTCCCTTCATCAGCCAGAGAAATAACCAGACTTGCATCTGAATTCCCTGCATCAGTTACAACCCGGGCACGAGCAGTTATGGTACCTGTTTCATTCATTTATTTATTTTTTTCCTCTTGAGCTCATTGAATGACAACCATACACAGACCCAGATTGAAGCAATTTTTTTTTATGTTCTAACCACAACCAAAAATTTTTATTGTATAGCTCAGTGTTTCTCCAGATATAAAATGTATAACATGCAGCTATTTGTTATAAAATGGATGTAATGAGATTCTGCGTTTAGGTTTTTCCTCCTTTTATTCCATGGGAGACGGTTTAATGGTGCAGCGTAAACAGCTTTCAGAGAACGTAGCGCATCGCCATGGCGAGGATGGGCGCCCCCGTGGGGATTCCAGGGAAGGGTCCGCAGGAGCCGGCGATGTCCACATGGGAGTAGGGCAGTGGGGTGGGAGAGTCCACACCATGCTGAGAGAGAAATTCCCATTTGAAATTCATGCACAACATAATCACAGATTTGTCTACAAGCAGCACTGTGCTATATTCAGTACACAATGGGATATATCGAAATGCAAGACGACCTTATCGAGACCGGAGGCCATGATGAGAAATGCTGAAGGAGACTGGTGTCCTCGGGGGGTGGCGCTGGATGGCAGGTTGTTGCTCTGCAGCACATCCTCGTACTCGGATTTACCGCGGTGAAATTCAAAGTCCTCCCGGCGAATGGTGGAGATCTCAAACAAGTCGCCCAGGGCTTCCCCAGCTGAGAGAAAAGGGGGGCAGCGAATCAGGTCAGCCACAGAAACGTATGCTTGAATGTTTGCGTCGACTCGATGTCAGGTTGAGGAACGCAAGCCCCCAGGCATGACGAATGTATTATTTAGTAATAATTAGATGTGAGAGTAATGGTCGGCTTCTCCTCGGCATCTCACCCTTCTGCCACTGCCTGGCGTTGTCTGACTGACGCGCGGCTCCATTGTCCATAATGATCTGACAAATAAACACGATGCAGAAGAAACAGGGTGACTCAGCAAGGCAGAGAAAAAGGTCACACATACTCAACCCCGCTCAACATGTCGTTAATGTGCGAAAGGCTGTGTCACACGCCCTTGTGCGCGTGGTGAACGTCACTTACGGAGTAGTTGGGCCCCATGGCCCGGATGGCGTGTCCAGTCAGAGTGGCGATGGTGAACAGCTCTGGCTTGACCTCGCTCAGCGCCTGAAACACCATCACGCACACCTGCCACTTGAAAAGCACTCTACTCTCTTTTCTTACAGCCCCCTCCAGTTTACACAGAGACTGAAAAAAGAGGAATCGGTAACAGGGCGGCCAGCTAGACAAAAGCGTGACAAGGAGAGAGGGAGATGCAGCCCGACCTTCTCCTTCATCTCACAGAGCAGATCCACCATCACCATGCGGCCTTCTGCGTCCGTGTTTCCCACTCGCACGCGGCGCCCTGCCCTCGACACCACCAGCTCATCAGCCACGTAGCAATCTGAGCGGGAGAGCCAGACATGAACTGGACCAGTCCTCTTCCAGAACTCACACATGACAATGTCCCAACCACAACCAAAAATTTAAAAACGCCACTTGGCTGCACAGCAATGCCAGTTATGCCCCAAGCACAAAATTAATTAAATCAACTTTAATACTCAATTTAAAAAATAATGTTCAGTCCTGTCAAAGAACAAAAAAAAAGAAAAACATTATTTACACATTAAATATATAATTCTTATGTGTTAATTAAAACGATTCATCCATCTTTCAACCTCTTATCTTTGTCAGGGTTGCAGGTTGACTATCCAAACATTCCATTAAAATAAAATCTTCTTCACTAAAGGGGTAAGAGGTGTTTAAAATTTAGTGTAACTGAACGATATATTCGGAGCAGCACCAACCTGACCCTACGCTGTTTCGGACCATCGCCAAAGCACCAACAACCTTGAGGTTCTTTGGTTTGAGGTGGGCCAGGACCTGAGAAGAAGAGGCACAATGGTATATAAATGCAAATAATAATTATATTTTTATATATATATATATATATACATCCACACACACACACACACACAAACATCGTAAAGACATTATACATACATTTTATATTTTATATTATATGTATGTATATGACCTGGAAAAAGCCAGCGACAGCTGCAGCTCCACACTTGTCCCTGTGCATCCCTGCCATGATGCCTCCAGCCTTGATATCCGCTCCACCAGTGTCGTAGGTGATACCCTGTGGTACCACAAGGTGGCAGACCATTGTAGGAAAAACAAAACATTTGCACAATCCGCAGTAGCGACCGAGTCGATTAAAGGGGCCCCTCTGACCTTCCCCACCAGCATCAGTGTGCGCTGAATGGGTCCCTCTCCGCAGTACTGCAGCTTGATCACCCTGCCCTGGTGTCGTGGCACGCCTGCGGGGGACAGCAGCCGGCACAGAGTCAGGAGAGGCTTGTCATTATTTACAGGAGCTCAAACCAAAATTAGTCTGGTATAGGGTAAAACTGCCCCCCGCACACACCGCTGGCACAGCGGTTGACAGCAGCCAAGCAGGGGTACTGCATCTCCAGGATGGACAAATCGCTTATCACGTCGACCTGAGAGAGGCAAGTACAGAAGATCAAAACACTAAAACCCTGGTGATCCTGTTAGGGATTCAGAATCCAAACTGGACCCCCCCCACCTGCACGGGACCGTCCTTGAAGACAGACTGAACGTATTCAGTAACGCGGGGCGCAGCCATCCGCTCAGGGTCAGAACCGCCGATGTCTCGGCACACCAGTCTGTGTTTCAAACATTATTAAGATATTAAAAATGAAGGGGCGGCTTTTTGGGGCCCTGCCAATTATTCAGTCTCTTTTCCTTTAGCGGTAAATAAGCACTATACTAACCTGCCTGCCTCTAGTGCGGAGGCCAAGCTGACAAGGGATTCACCCTCTTTATCTTCCCTTACCCACAAGCCCAACACCGCCACCTTGTGAGGGGAGGGCTTCATGTCTGTCTCACGAACCTCAAGAGGCTGAAATTACAGGGTGGAGCGTCGATAAGACAGAATACAGACAGAATAAAACAGAAGACACACAAAAAACTGGTTTCATTTCCTGCCGAGGAACAAGTTGCTTACTTTGTACAGCACATGCAGTGCACCAAGGGCCGCAGCTAAGGGACTCATTAAATAGCTGCTGTGCTGTGGGCACACCAGTAGAGGGCGCTGCATGCCAGCTTTTAATGCCCTTTTTCAAGAAAAGAGAGAAGTCAAGGTCAAGTTTAACAGACAATCAGCTGCTTAAACTCTTATGGAATGATAGCAGTACACCAACATACCTTCTGATGCCGTTCCCAGCAGCCTCACTGAATCTTCGCACATCATCGTAGTCCCGATTCACTGGACCAGTTGATGCAAAAATCAGCCGGTTCCCAGGCAGTCCTGGAACCTTAACAACCACCACTTCCTCAGCAAACCCGCAGTCCACCTGAGAACGAAAAGAAAAAAAACAACAACACATGACCAACAGACTCCATTACAGAAGTTACCCAAAGGATATACTCAGGTCTTGCTGGGAGTCCCCTTTACTCACAGAGCTGTAGTCTTGAAGAGGCCCACGTAAGTCTGCAAGTTCATCTGGCAGCTGGTCATAGCTCTGGACCACCAGGACTATGCCATCAAAGCTGTGAGATGCAGGTGGTGCCAGACGTAAATATGCAAGATGCCAAAGTTTAAACCAGGGTTATCATAGGTAACGTCAATCGAGGTTATAGTCAATCAAGGTTATATTCAATCGAGGTTATCATCAAGGTTAAAACAGGGCTGTGGAATTGCAAATTACTGCTAGAATCTTTCACACATTCAGTGTTGAGTGAAATATTATTGATTTTGGTATTCTGAGTTTTTGAAATTGGTATATCAAATTTGGTTTCAGCATTCTTTTAACACATTGCACAATAATTGTCTGATTGCTTTACTCTATAACCACTGCTTCAAAGGGGGGTTTCACTGGGGGACACCCAGACAGACTTCACCATCTCCAAAAGGGCCTAATCTCATCAAGTGTGTGCATATTGTAATCGGGGACTGGGAGCGTCAATAAACCAGGTCCTTCATAGCTATAAAAACAAAGGCAAGAAAATATGGTAAATGGACTGCATTTATATAGCGCTTTTCTACTCTTCCAAGTACTCAAAGCGCTTTAAAATTTATGTCTCACATTCACCCATCCACACACCGGTGATGGAGGCTGCCATGCAAGGCGCCAACCAGCTCACCGGGAGCAATTGGGGGTTCAGTGTCTTGCTCAAGGACACTTCGATGGGGTCAGGAGGACCCAGGGCTTGAACCTGCAACCCTCCAGTTGCCGAACGATAGCCCTACCTCCTGCGCCACCATCTTCCCCAAATAAAATGCTCGACATTTTCTCCAGAGCTGTTTCTTGTGCAGGGTAAAAGCAAAGGAAGTTGCTTCGAGTGGGGTATCAAAACGTGGTACTGAAAACTAAAATTAATACTGAAACTAAATAAAAACAAAAACTAGAAATGTTAAAAAGAAATAATGAACCTAAAGCTATTTTTACATTCTTGAAAGAAACTGAAACTGAACCGAAACAAAATGAAAAACTAAAATTGTGTCAGTCAGAACCTTCTCCATACTCACTTTGCATTTTTGCAGTCAGTGGTGTACTCAAGGGGCTGAACGCTGAGTAGGGAGAAACAGCATTAAGGTCAGTTACTGTTATTAACACAGGTTACATATTCAGTTAAGATTATATATCTAATCATTGGACCAAAGGTGCTCCCACAGGCAGAGAAGCAGGCCCTCCGAGCTTCAACTATTAACAAGACACCAACAAAACACTCTCTGCAGTCCTCAAGTGCCTTATTCTCTGATGAAGGGATTCCCAACACCACCAAGCTGAATCTCAGCTGGTACCTAAACCGCATCAAAGAGATGATTAAAATATGTGTATTCAGACAGACAAGCACATAGACAAGGTGTCTGTTTTTTCTCCAAAGTTTTGAGGAAGTCTTGTGGCAGTCCAAATAATATGCAAGTTTTTCTCGGCATCATCATATTCGCATGGCGTACCGAAAGTGAAAGCTATGTTAAGTTCTGTAATTATGAATCAGATATTTTTCTTTCAATAAATCTGACAAGTTTCATTTTATTCGTATACATTTCAAAACAGATTTAAAAAAAAACGCAAACGACGAGTACAAATTCTTAGTCAGAAATACGATGCATGTTATTACTACGACACTTTTAGTTTTGTTTTCAAATGCACAAAGTGCACATGAAATTATACCTAGTAGAAATGAAGAATTACCTAGCCGATGCTTTTGCTTAGAGTGACTTAAAGACTAGAGACTGGAGCTTGAATGGAATCCCCGGAAGGATTTAAATCCATGTACATTATTGCTTGCCACCCCACCTTTAGGTGCATTTGACACGGACATGTAAAGAAATATTTTTTATTTTGTAAAATCAGTTATTACGCATGGCACAGTAACATCACTGAAGTTTATCTTATCATGACAGAAGTTTTCTGAGCATTTATAACCTGACAGAATGGACTTTTCAGAAGACCAATTTGCAGCTATAAACTATTCAACGTCCCCCTTACCTTACAGTCACCATCATTCCTGACTCTCGACCCGTCTTCAAATCTTGCAATGATCAACCGCTACGAGCATAAAAATCAAGTCAACCGACCGGTATCACGAGGTTCCGCCTAAAAAAAAAAAAAGGGTTCCTAACCTGTTTTGTTAGCTTCTGGGAATTGTAGTTTATTTGCAAATACGACATTGTTTAAATAATTAATACCTAACTGGACGGACAGATTACAGAATAATTCTGTTATTTAAAATATTAATAAAATATATACACTACACAGTTTATCATATTGAATATGAGTTAGATCACAGAACGACAGTTGTGGTTATATTAGAACTACAAACACCAAAACAGGAAGTACACCGTATACGGCATATTCCCAAGCAGTCTGAGGTTCAAAGTATGTAGACAGTTTGTGAAATTACGCCAGTTGAATCTCCAGCCATTTGTATAGTTTAAAGGGCAGATCGGCACTTCTGTCTACACCGTATTTGCAAAAATTAGGTGAATGCATTTTGTCAGCAATATCTTGTTCACTAGATAATTTTACTTTTAGTAACGGCTCAAGCAGGTAGGTCACAAATACTGGTGACACTGCTGATTTTGTGCTGATATGCATTATTGTGGGCTTGTTGTTAAGAATTAGTTACGCGGTTATTGGATGCATATAGCAGTGGAATTCCTATGGGGGGATTGCCAACCAGGATGCCGAGGTGTTTATCCTCGTGGCGTTTGCGGCAACCACTGCGTGCTCCCCAACCTGACGTACTTGCCTTTGACGTTCTCCTCATTACTTTGAATTTATTCAGAACTAAACAACTTTTGCAACAGTATTGTATATCATACTTGATTATACGCTTTACCTTTAGAGAAATTACATTATATTGTAAAATGTATAATTCTTTGTTTCATTTTCTTAATGATGAATTTTTGTTTACATGCAGTACGTCAGTGAAGGTTATGTTGGGCTAATATGCCCGTGCATGACTGTGTAATTCTAATCATCTGTTGCAACTTCAGCTCTTCTAAATAACCGAGTCGTACTGCCCTGTGTTTCCAACAGATGAGGTTGCTTGTCCACTCTCCGCCGCTCTGGGGTAGAATTAGAAGGCAGCTAACGAACACTGGAAGGCGGGGACTGGCAAGCAGAGACACGATGCGACTGGTGCAGTTCTGCCACCTTAACAAGGAGCGCGAAGTGAGAGTTGGCGTGGATTTGGGGCAAGGTCAAGGTATCGTGGACCTCAAGAGCTTTGATTCCTCCGTGCCCTTCACCATGAGAGAATTCCTGGAGACAGGACACAGGGGCATGGAGTGTGCACAAAGGTACACAGATTAACCCCATATTGGACTCCAGTAATAGATGCAGTCAGATGCATCGCAAAAAAGTAACTCCTGATTGCAGATGACATTGTGAAAAGTATATGACAGATTTATATTACACCCAGATCGTTATGACAGCTGTAAAGATGTAATGATTGGCCTTAGGGAGTTTCCGATACAAACACACAGCCTTACATTTTTATTTATTAACCCTGGTTTAACCAGGTTACACCCACTAAGATGTAAAATGTTTTCCAAGAGAGACCTCGCTAAGACAGGCACCAATAAAGTATTTTCAGGCACAACAGAATGCATAAACACATCGATTAATAAGCTAAACTACAAAAGCAGCATGGGTTAAAAAGATGACATTAAGGCAATAACTGAGCGAAATAAAATCGAATTGCAACTTCAGTAAAATGCGTACTCCATTAAACCAATCGCACCCAAAAGACATCAATTCCATGGACCTTAAAATGGCTTTAAAATCCCTTCCCCATTTGTTTGAGCCTTAAGGACAGACATAACCACCAAATCCAGAGATCTTAACCCATCAGTGTCCTGTTCTCAAGACATAAAAGCAAATCAATAACAGAGAAGTCATCCTATAATGGCCTTATAGTTTAAAAAATACCAGTATGTAATATGTTAAAAGAGAAGGCTGGGGCACAAGAGAATATGATGCACAACAATGCATGATAGGTCCTACAATCACTTACAATTGTTAAGGCTCCATGATGATGTAGACATCATACAAAGACAATGGGCTGATATCCTAAATACCAAACACCTCCTTCCATAATCACCACATGAGCTTGACCCCCTTCCTTTCAGCGCTCACAGGATGCCCCACTTAAAGAAAAAACTCTTTTGTCCCTTTAAACTGTTCAGTTCTGTACCTAGTTAAAGCTTACAAATATTAGGCACTTTATTATATTTCATTCATATATTTGTATGTATTGTATTGTATATGTATTGCACTGTTTTGGGGATTGTTGCAGCCAAATTGCCTTCAGGAATCTGAACTTGAAACTAACCAGGCAAAACTGTGCCTTTGAATAGACTTCATTTAATGTTAAACCAAACCAAGCATGTTCCCTGAAATAAAAACTCAGCTTCAGTTTGAACTTTCACACTACATTCTGTATAGGGGCTTAAAGGACAGCTAGTCATCAATTAAAAATTAGATCATCTTGAACAAGAATACTCAGATCCAACTTTAATCTTTTAAGATTGGAGAGGATATGTTTTTCTCTGTATTACAGCCTTGACATTGTGCTCTTTTGAAAACATTTTGTAGATAAGGGGACATAATGGTGTATAAAATGTGAACATTCTATCCCAATTGATTTATGTACAGTAAAACCCTGAGGAACATCCTGACAAACTCAGGTGTAAGACCTTCTGACTAGATAGCTGACAATACAACTTTCCAGAGTGTCAGAAAAGCCAGGGTTAGCAGAGTTCTTTATTGGGGCATTGTGATTGACAATATAAAAGGCTTTTGCCAATAAAAAAGAGCCAGTGTTTCTTATTGTCTTGGATATTGGTTTCATGGCTGGAGTAACAGTGCTGTCATTGTCTCATTTACTGTCCTTCATAGGTTCACTTATCAAAGAATCCAATGCCTTAGCTAAGCAGGATGCTTTGAGGTCGATCGATAATACAACATTGTAGGATTTCCCCCTTTCTGGAGGGTTAGCCATCTGTATCTTAGGAACTGTATTTGTAGCTTGGAGAAGATTAACTAATAAATATAGATTAAAAATATGTCGTAAAGGTTTGACTGAAATGAAACCTGCAGCTAATTTTAGAAAGACGGGTGCTGACTGACCTGCAGCGGCTGGGTTTCTGTTCATAACTGTATTCCCACACAAAACATATCTCTGTCACTGTGACAATGTAATTGCCAAGTATAAAAACCAATCAACTCTGCTCTTTCCAGAGCGCTTTCCAGCGGTCTCTGCGTGGTCCCTTCATCCGAGGTGGGCCTGCTTTCCCCGGTCACGGGTCCAGAGAAGGTCGTGTGCGTGGGCATGAATTACCGGGACCACTGCCTGGAGCAGAACGCCCCCATTCCCAAGGAACCCATCATCTTTAGCAAGTTCCCGAGTGCCATCACCGGCCCATTCGACGACATCTTGCTGCCTGATGAGAGCAAGGCGAGTTCGGCAGGTGCCATTGTGGGCTCACCTGCATGAATACATTAAAGCACTGTCCACTGTCTCATATTGCATTTACACCCAGTGGTCATTAACTTTGGACTTATTAAATGTGCATTGCAGTGTGTCTGTGTAATTGCCATTATGGTAGTTGATCAGTGATTCTATTGTTCTTCCCCCACAATTTGTATCCACATTCTCATCTTAACTCACAGCTGTGCCAGGGTGCACTGAAAGATGGGAGCATTAATTAATCACTGTTTTTGATTGAAGGAGGTGGACTGGGAGGTAGAGCTGGCCTTTGTAATAGGCCGGAGGGGCAGGCACATCAAGGTGAGTGTCGCCAACACTATTATGACACCAATTAGCCTCTGGCCTCGTCGTTATCCTCACTGATCTAAACGGCCGAGCGTTTCCTTGACAAAGAATTTGACAGGTTGCCGATTTCAGTGTGAAAGACGGTTGGAGTAGAACTGCCCAGGAGCAGAAGCTGGGATGAACATTGAACCCCAGATGGATGTGACATGCGAGACACTGTTCCCCTTTCGCAGGAAGAGGAAGCTCTCTCTTACGTCGCTGGCTTCACAGTGGCCAATGATGTTAGTGCGCGTGATTGGCAGATGCGCCGAAATGGGAAACAGTGGCTGCTGGGAAAAACTTTTGACAGTTTCTGTCCGCTGGGCCCTGCCCTGGTCACCACAACGGCACTGAAAGGTTTGACATGAAACAGGCTCCATGGAAGATGCCGGTAAAAGGGTAGCAGTGGGGGATGTGAACAGCTGAACATTTTTTTAAATTCTTGGTCACCAGACCCCCATAACCTGGGAATCCGCTGCCGTGTCAATGGGAATGTCGTCCAGGAGAGCAACACCAATCAGATGATCTTCAGGACAGAGAAGCTTGTGGCCTGGGTCTCGCAGTGAGTGATTCCGTTGAGCTGGCTGCCATCAGCCTTGTTTTGCACTAGCATAACCTTCACCGTACACACGGTCACTAGGGTTACCTGGGAATTCTTTATGAAAAATGCTTCATGGAAGTTTTAAGTATTTCTTTATCATTTTTCTTCAGATTTGCGACACTAAGTCCAGGGGATGTGTTTCTGACTGGGACCCCTCCTGGAGTAGGGGTTTTCAGAAACCCCCCCATCTTCCTCAAGGTAAGATGAAAAACACAAACTGCTAAACAAGGTAAATGACTGCAGATACAAACAGCCTTTGCTTTTATACTTGACAAGCAGTTTTCAATTAGACCTCATGTTAAATAAACATTTCAATCCACAATCTTTTTTTCCCCTCAGAAAGGTGATGTGGTAGAATGTGAGATCGACGACATTGGAGTCATTCGCAACACAGTCATCTGAACTGGAACCCATACAAAATGTTTGACATTGAAATTTAAATTTGTAATGCAAAACCATAATTACACTTCAGGCAATTTTCCAAATATGGAAAGAACAACAAACGCTTGTAATCCATGAAGAATTAAATGCACACATGCTGTAATTTCACTAAAGCCTGAGGCATTTCCAGTAAGGTGTCTGGCATGGTCATCAAGGGACTGATATTAGAACTTTTATCTGGTGTCCTATAGGCTTATTAACTCTCATCTATTTTTCTTACAAAGAAATTCCCTAAGAACTAGAATGACACATGGAGATTTTTTCAAGTATTGCTCTGGTGGGTTGAATAGCACATAAACAGGGATGATCGATTCTGAACTGAAATTGTGTTCCATGTTCAAAGTTGGAAAGGTTCTGCTGGAACAGCTGATTTTGTCGACCGTTTCCCATTGCAAAGCCTTTCATACTGTATTTGTTCATCTGTATTAAAAGGGTTTAAAGGCCATGGTCATCCAAGATTTTATAACTCATTATAAACCCATGAAGTCTACCCGCTATAAGAAACCAGTGAATTTATTCAATAGTTAACTGCACTCAGAGGCAGCTTCATAATCAGAAGCACAATGCTTGACTTACTTCAGGGCTTCAAATGCTGACGATATTAACGGGACTCTTAGATCTAATCAGCTGGTGAAAGGGCTCAGAATTGTAGGGCTCTACTGGAGGCACAAAGCAGATGGGTTAACGACTCAGACTGGGCAGTGTGTATATCCTAGTGCACAGTCTAGGTACTTTAAATGGGGCAACACTGCCAAGGTATTACTCAGCAGTCATAAAAGGCCACACTCTGCTGAACCAAGTGGGCCATGCAGAATAGCTGTAGCCTTTGAATGGGACATTTACGCAGTTCAAATAACCTAGAGCAGTTATGCAACGCAAGTAAATGTCTGCCAACCAGCCCAACCCTAGAAAGGTCAGGGTATTAATCAGCTTGTTTTAACATAAAGGTATTCAGAGGTCCATATACTGGGCATATTTTGGTATTCAAAGGTGCCTCAACAGTTCCTGAAATTCTGTATATTTCATGCAGCCACTTTATATGCCTTGTGTTGCATCTTCAGCAGCATCAATTGTTTTTGTCATTTTTTTTGATGACAATCAAAATTGTCTTTTTGTGACGTCCGCCAGGCATGCAAAATGTATGAGAGAATCTTAAAATTCTTTTTTTTCTGGTGTCACAGCAGGTTACTTCAATTGGCCCAGCATTCTTTTTTTAATAAAAGATGAGTTAATTTCAATACCAAACATATTCCTGGAAGCTATGGAATATGAACTAGACTCAGGGTTAAAGGAGGATTACTGGTACTTGGTTAACACGGTATTATTACTTTACGGTCACCTGATATCTCGTACACCAAGGCACACCGGAGGATTACGCTTGCAAAATATCTCAAAGTTGCATGCAGCTACATTTTGCTACTAGATGGCAGCATTCCTCCTAAATGAAGAAAGGCTGAGGTTTACATAGTGGGCAGAACTGGCAAATATGCTTGCAAACAGCAGAATCACTCAGGATGTAAGAATGAGCAACACAGGAACCTACATGTTGGATGGTTCGTCTTGAAAAATGGCTTTTGCCAAAATAAGACAATATATAATGCATAGAAAAGATCCCCACCAGAAAGGTACTGCAGCGTTAGAGAGTGTTTTACAAATACTGCAATGATTCCTGCCATAGAAATGGTAATGGCGCAAGTTCTCTTTAATCCAGTGCCATTAACAAAGCTGACTGAAGGGGGCGCACAATGAACACATACAACATTGTGAAGACCACACATGGCACTGACCAAAGTTTCAACACCATGGAAACTACAGGGTCAGAAATATAAAAAGTTCAAGCTCTCAATATTCTTTACACAAACTGTGATCATAAGTTGGAATAAACTTCATAGTATCAGTGAAGGTTATCTTTACATATATTAAGGCTGCCACTCCATATTAGAAATCCTAGGATCACATGCCAGCAAGCCACTTAGGGTTAATGGCTCCCTCTTGCAGATATTTGAGCCCACACAGGCTGAACCCTCGACTGAACCTTCTACTCTTGCCAAAGTTTTGTGCTGTAATTTTAAACTCATAGTTTCACTTAATCTCTCTGCTTCTTCCACTCTGATCCTATCCACATGTTCCCCTGCAAATATCATGGTGGATATACTTTCTCTCTGTGTCCATCTGGGCTTCATTCAGGTTCTCTGAACACTGAGGTGAACCAGTGACCAAACCGGTCTTCAGTATGTAGCTGCATAAGGGTGGCCTGGCTGCTCCCCACTCCTGATATGTCCGTGACCCGTGGATTTCTGGGTCAGTACAGAACTTGAACTCAGAACTCTGGAATTCTGTAGGTGGAGTAAAGGGAGCACTGCCTTGAAGTCTCCGTGGAAATCATCACATCAGGGAGCCAACAGGGGTACAATTAATCTGCCAGCCACGGGATTCAAACCCACAACCTTCCAGACATGGGTACAGATCACACACCCACTGTGCAACCTGACGGTCTTTGGTGTAAGTCATGGAAATTTAGCTGTTGGATCTTTAGGGAAATGGTCAAATGGTCATATATTTCTTCTACGATATACAGTATTTAGCTCTTAAAAACCTCGTTGAGACTAACAACAAAGCAGTGAACTGTTAGTTGAGAAAAATCACTGCAGGTTAGTAGTGTCAAATCAGTTGAACAAAAGTTCTTCTTTAATGTTCTTTTGAAAACAGACCTGAGACAATTAAGCCAAACATGTAAACAACATGCAGCACAATTCTGATTTGTTTTTGTGAACAGATCACATTTAAACACTGAGGAACACAAACTCAGAACTCAGCACAGGTGTTGATACTTAATTTAAATTAAATAATCAGTTAAACTTCAGGCCAACAGGAGGAAAAGTCAAAACATCTCTAAAAAATAAATCTTTTAACTACATATCACATGACAGCAAACAAGTTTATGATTGTGAAACGTGACCTTCAAAATGATCACTTTATTGGCAAAACATCACGTTCTATAAACATAAAAAGTGTGACTCTCTGAGGTCTGTGAGCAAAGCAATAACAAAGCCGGTAGACGGAAAAGCTCCGAGGTGTACAAATATGCCGGGGAGAGATATCTGCAATGTGATGGTCACTCTGTGGTTAAATACTAAACCTGAGAACTGGGTTAAGCTCCAGTGAATCGGGCAGAGAGATCGTTCCACTACAGACAAAGCAGGTGTGCCTGGTGTGGACAGCAAACTCACTGACCCCTCTTCTGCACCGGAATGGATCTGGCCGCCACCCAGGTTTCACCCAGCGTGGCTGCGAGAACACAGCTAAGTGGGTAGGATGTGTTCATGTAAGCTCTTGAGATGCCAGGCCGCCAGCGGGGGGTGGACGGTGTTTGTCGACAGATGGCTATTTGTACACAAACTGCTCGATGAAGCGGTGAAGCTTCCTTCTGTTCTCAGGCTGCTGGAAGAGAGGACTGAGCCCCAGAAGCACTCCTGCTCTGCCCAGCTCCTCCAGGCTCTCCAGCACCTGCCAAAGACACATGCGCTTGGGTCTGCTCCCGGCCAGAGGCCACTTCCACCCTCCCTACACCCTCACTACAGAAACACACCTCTAAGTTTCGCTTTCACCATCCCTTACTTTATCATTATGCCTGCAGGTACAATGTTTTTTTACTGGTTAATAACAATACTGGAGATTTCTTTCAAAATTACTCTGAGGGTGTTTTTTGCACAGCAAAGTGCATCCTTTATGGCCACTGGAATATAGTCTTGCATTTATTGTGTCTGTAGGACTAATCTGAAGCTGCTTCTGATATAAACAGACCCTCTATTACTTACCCCCAGATCGATGAAGGTACGGACCACTGCTCTCACGACCTCAGCTGATGTACTTTCTGTGCAGGAGTGATTCAAACATACATAAACAAACAGTAAATATCGCCTCACTGCGTCTGCTATAACAGGACCACAGGTCCAGCCTGCCTGTCCTTATTTAAACATCTAAAAAACATCACAGCCCAGCAATCTTGTTTGTTTCAGATAGCATAACACTTCCATTTGCCATCAACTGTCTGGTAAGGAACTTCTCTCACACTCAGAAAAGCCAAACAACCGGAGGTTACATTTCAAACAGAATAACTGTAACTCGACTAGTTAAGAAATTTCTGCTATTTTTAATTGCCAAAGTGCGCTCCCCGACGCAGCAGCGATTTGAGAACTTTACTTGAGCATTTGTGGGTACAGCCGTTGTATCCGTGAGTAAAGAATTTCTTCTAAAACAAATAAAAAGAAAAATACAAGGCCATAAACCAAGTATAAGTGTAAGCCAAAAATAGGCTGTGTTCTCTATCACAGGCAGCATACAGCTGACTCATGGAGCAGATCTTTAAACCCTGTTAGTCAGGGTAATTATCTTCTGATGTGTTTCTTAGAAGACGCAGGGCATGGTTCTGACAAACTTCCCCAAGAAAAACTGCAGAACTGTCATAGATGTACGCTACAGCAATCATACTGTCACACCCACATGATTGATGTTCATGTGATATAAGGCGTGAGTGTCCTGGTAGTGGCTGATCTAGCACTGCGATGAGATTGGGCTAATTTACTTTACATGGTGATCTTGATTAACCCAAGTTATGCCTAATTTCTCTCCATTCTACAAAATATAAAAACAGACTGGTATGCCTGTGTATGTATAAATGTGTGAACATGTCTATTTTGAGAAGTACCATCATGTTTTTGAGCTACTTGACTGGACTTTGCAGGAACAGGCATTTCCTGGTTCTCTTTTCCCTCCTTGCCTAACCAGACACATCATCACATGTGAAGCCCACCTTCATGAGATCAGTATGTTACCAACGCTTAGTTTGTAGTTAATTAATGCTTAAATAATAAAGTGTCAAGTAAAGTGTTACAATTATGCTCCCACAGAAACTTTTGATAAATGTATGCAGTATTACTGGGTTAGGGTATTACCAAGCCTCAGGCTCATTCGGAACCGCATCTCCCTTGAAGGCTGAAGGAAAGGGTCGGCACAGGACCAGGCCCGATGGCGGGCAGGAGTGTGTGGCGAGAGTGCAGCCTTACCGTACCGCCTCCACCCCCAACTGGCTCTGTCACACAGGAAGCTCTGGAGCCACGCCACGCAGTCCGGCTCTGTGGGAGAACAGGGGGAGGATGCCAGCAGTCGGTTTAGACAGACGGCGGCCGTTTGGCCCTGCTGGAGTAGGTGAGTCAGGTGCCAGGACCGCTCTAAACCAGCAGAGCGGACAGGCAGGCGTCGAGTCCCCGCGAGACCTGAGGAGCCGGCCAGCCTATGCAGGGACTGCAAGACGACGGTGGCTACGGAGCGCCGCCGTGTGCAATGAGGTGGGAGGTGTCAGGAACCGCAAGGGAGCTAGGTCTGCACTTGGTCGCAGAGAACTGAAATGCCCCAGAGTTTGCATCCACTTTTTCTTCACACCTTCATTCATGAGTAAAGCCACCTGTATTGGAACGCCGATCGCCTACCTGGGAGAGGGCTTTGCAGAAAATCCAACCCCTCAACAGCCCAGGAGAGCGCCCTCAGCTGAACGCTTAGCAAACTGCACAGGAAAAAGAACAGCTCGGGACCCTGGCTAGGCTGGCCGAGCTGGTGGACAGGGAAAAAAACATTTACGAGTGATCAGAACAGACTGTACCTTCAGTGTATAAAGAACCGGGAGCACATCGAACTCAATCAGGGTTCCTCAATTCTGGTCCGGGAAGGCCAGAATCCAATGCAGTTTGCAGATGTCCCTGCTCAAACACGTCTTAATCAGCAGGTGTGTTGGAACGGGAAAATCTACAAAATGTGCTGGTGTGTTGCTGCTTGAAGCATGAACATTCTGGAGCACAGCCAGCCCATCCCTGAGGTGTATGCACTGCAGCCAGCCCATCCCTGAGGTGTATGTACTGCAGCCAGCCCATCCCTGAGGTGTATGCACTGCAGCCAGCCCATCCCTGAGGCGTATGCACTGCAGCCAGCCCGGCCCTGAGGCGTATGCACTGCAGCCAGCCCGGCCCTGAGGCGTATGCACTGGAGCAGCTGAGGGTTCAGGGCCCTTCTTAAGTACCGGCAACCTTCTGATCACAAGCACAACCTTTGAGTCCTATCTTGAGGCATCCTAACCACACACAGTGCCCTGCTCCACCCCTCCCCCAAAAAAAAATAAAATAAAATAAATTCTGTATGATTCAGCTCTGTAGGGTATCAGCTGGCTGGTTTCTCCGCCTTCGATTTTCAATAAAAAGAAAATGGAAGGAGAGATGTACTGAAGATGATGTGCAGAATAAAGACCTTTCGGTAGGTGCAAATCTTGGGTAGCGGCCTTTTAAAAAGAGAGATTAAGTTCTTTTCCCTAATTCAAAGTTTCCCATTTTCACCCCGACTCCTTCAACAATAAGAGCGTGAAGTTACAGGAAACACATGTAAAAACATGAGAAATACAAGCAGCTGGATAAAACAATAAACATCAAAGAAATAAACCGATGATAAAACGATATATGCAGTATCTGAGGCAGAGGCTCTTATCCTGGGGTGTACATTTCAGGGGTCTGAGACCTTGCATGGGAAAAACCTTACATCTTTATTGTGACTGGGCTGAAACGTAGCATTTTCTTCAGTTATGAAAGCAGACGGCAGACCACGGCACTAGCTGTGAGTGATGCAAGCAGAAGCCGCACAGATGCCGTATTGTACAGATCACACATTAGAGTCACTAGATTATCACCAAATATGGTTTGCGCTCATCACTACTGCATGAGTTATGGCAGATATGAGATCCGGGGCCAGACAGCGAGTGGTGGCATCTTGCAGCCTGCAGACTCTCGTGTGATGTAGCGGGAAGGGGGCCGTAGGATTCGCCAGACCGCCGAGGGGGCCCACGGCAGAAAACGGGTCAATAAACCATGTTTTACAGGTTTCACTGAAACATCATACCTCCATAATCACTCAGAATTTCATACTTAACGCAGGTTTCATGACCCTAATTTCACGATATCTATACCAAGACTAAGGATCCACAGAAGCCGGCGGTATACCTTGTAATGGCGCGTGTCCTGCCTCTCGCAGTCGGAGTCGCTGAGGTCGGCGTCGTCCGCAGAGCTCCAGATCAGCACCTTCTCCCTCTTCCAGTAGTCGTACATGCGCTGGCCCTGGGGCTGCTATCGGTTCAAATACCGGAGTGTAATTGGATCTTAGATCATTAACTCGTTAAGAGCTACTAACAAGCTTATAGGATTAACGACTACAGCTTGTTATGATCATTTATTGACTGGGTGTTGTTATGAGTCTGGAATTGGACGTGTGGAATGCTGACACATCACTTCTGTGCCAAGTCACACAGTTGCTGTAGGTGGGGGGGGGCTTCCTTAATGGTGAACGGCACTCAGCCACACGCTGGCTCTAAGGCCACAGATGCATCGTGCTCCCGTCATCGCAATGGTACTCAGCTCGACCGACTCACCTCCTCCAGGACCAGAAGGCCACAGTGCACCAGGCTGTCCACAGCATCTAAGGCAAAGGCGTAGGGCGACTGACAAGGCTATGAGGAAGGGGGGTTAGGGTGAGTGTCTTGATTGAATCAGGAGAAACGCCTCCAACCCTCTGCATCCTGATCTCTCTCTCTCTGTCTGTGAGGCCCTCTGATTCCCCGTCAAACTCATGACACCCACCTGCACTTTCCCAGATTGCCAGCATTTTTATCATCAGACATCCAGCCACAATTATTAGCCACATGGAAGCAACACAATAAATCATTGCGGTTTTCAGTAAAGGTGGATATGAAGCCCTCAGCCACTGTAAGAGTAAAGTCAGCGGCGTCTGCAGCCAGATGCTTTTAGCTACGCTGTAGCCCACTAATCTACACGACGCTGCTCATCTTCGGACACGCCGCACTGCAGACGCACCAGAAGATTCTTGCATGAGTTTCTAAGACTCCTTGGCTCTCCCTTGCAATTGTAAGCAATGTTCTTGGATAGACTTTTGGAAAAACAATTCACTCTTGTTCCAAAGTTCCTCTGACAGTACAATATGGAAACAGCGGAGGCCCACAGCCAAAGACAAACACAGACTCTCAGGCGTCAACAAGCCTTTTTCGTGAGGGCCACTAATTCATTTTTTATCACTTTTCATCACTCGGCAGGCCTCTAGGGTATGTCTACTGACAGCTCTGCTCCGACAGAATGGGCCATATTTACTCAGATGACCACTGATAGGGCTGCCCGTATCCAGGCCCAAATGAATACTGATGGGTTTTCACAACAGCTGACATCAATTAACTCTTTATATGGGGAAATACCTGTTCTGCGCCTGAGGGCTGCATATTTGATCAGGGCTGCGGAGGTACATTCACTGAGCATCTTCCCAAACCAGTGAGGTACAGGGGGGTGGATGTTAGGGCACAAGTGACTCACCTCCTTGTATGTTAAAGCCAGCAAGAGGCCCATCAACACAGCAATGATAATACGATGGTGGGATACTTACGCATTTCACTACATCCCAGTAAATACAGTATAATCCAGAATCTGGAATGTTGCCACCCGTGCTGCTCGTTCTCCAGAAAAGCACTGGATCAGCTCATCTACTCGCTGCGTCTCATAAGTTTAGATTCAGTGATTAGATTTATGAACGAACGAGCTGCAGGAATCTATGGGGTGGTCACATGACGTGCTGCTCAATACCCTGGCGCCAGGGGTCGTCTGCTCGCTCCGCGGTGCCTCCGCCAAGCGCGACCAGACACCCTGCCGAGACCCGTGTGACTTGGCGGTGTCACTCACAGGGAAATATCCGGCAGCGGGCAGCAGGTGGCAGAGTTGCAGGGCCCTCTCGCTCAGCTCCTCCTGACTCAGCACCACGTCGAACTCCACCTCCCCGCCGCCGCCGCCGCAGGCCGTCACCTCGCGGAGCGTGGCCAGCACGGCACAAGCTAGGAGGTGGGTGGGCAGCCGTCCTGAGCGAGGCACACGGTGGCGTCCACGGCACAGACACACACGGGGGGAGGCCTCACCTCCAACGGCCTCCATGATGAAGACGTGAGTGAGGAGGGGGCAGCGCCCTGCCAGGGCCAGGACGGCGGTGCGAGATGACCGGGGGGCCAGGAGGGGGTCCATCGCATGAGGCAGACGCAGCAGGTGCAGGTAGGGCTGCAGCAGGGACACGGCGTGGCACACCACCTCCGGCAGGGACCCCCCGAATCCCACGTCCTGGTTCCGGAACACAACCTCCTCCAGGAGCCACAAGACGTCACGGCAGAGCTGGGACAGTCGAACGCCCTGTCACAGACAGGGAAGGGGGTCACGTGGGGAGATGGTTCCCGTGAGGCCCCGTTACCGAGGCGACCTACGCGCTCCCAGGCACTCAGGAGCTGACTTTATTGTTTTACTTTCACTACTGTGGCCCATTTGTGCAGGTTCTGAATCATGGGTCATTAGTCATCAAAAAGGAGCCAGCACCTCTCACCCCTCACTGCCAGCCATTAGAGGCAGTGAGAGCCATTTACATGCAACGCATGAAGGCGGAGGGGAGGGTGGGGGGGTACCTCGCGATGCTTATGCAGCAGAAGACAGGACACTAAGGCGGTGGACATGATGGCCGTGCAGGTGGACGTCGCTGCAAGGGACAGAACACGTGTCACAGTCAGCCAGCCCATACACAGGGTACTGGGAGAAGCATACGAGAGTGGACCACACTGCAGGCCGTCACTGGCACTGCAGCTCCAGGGAGAAGCATACGGGAGTGGGCCACAATGCAGGCCGTCACTGGCACTGCGGCTCCAGGGAGAAGCATACGGGAGTGGACCACACTGCAGGCCGTCACTGGCACTGCAGCTCCAGGGAGAAGCATACGGGAGTGGGCCACACTGCAGGCCGTCACTGGCACTGTGGCTCCTACACGCAACGACGAGATGCTCACCATGGAGAAGATGCAAATCGAGAGCAATGCTCAGCTCTCTCTCCGGTGGAGGTGACTCAGGGCAGCGGGAGGTGGGGGACATCGAGGACACTGACGTACGCCCAAATAACGACTCCGAGCTGGATGTTAGAGGAAAGCGAAATGGGAGCGGCAGGACACCGAGTGCTCAGTATCGCAGAAAGGCTGAAAAGTGGCGGGGCTGCAACACAGTGGCAAAGTTACATCCAACTCCACGCAACTTCGAGACAGATAAGTAAAGTGAACCTTTTGCCAAGAATGCTGGGTAGGAGGAGCTCCTGAAGGGGCCGTCCTCCATCCACACGGCACCTCCTAGACTCGCACATCTCCTACAGGGGGAGAGAAAAGAAAGAGAGGAGCAGCAAGAGCACAGATGATAGATGAGAAAGAAACCGGCATTAACATGACTAAGACAACAGATCTCACAGATACGGGCAGAGAGATGAGCTGAGACGACAGGGACGAGTCCTGGGCCACACTCTGCCTTCCGGCAGACAGACAGATGCCTGTGGTACCTTCAGAGAAAAGGGCTGAGCAAAGTGGATCCTGACGCTTCCCCGGCGACCATCCCATAGTAGAGAAGAGAGGGACCAACACAAGGACCAGAGGCTCTGCTGGGGAGAGACACACACACATTACGGAATGGCTCAGAAACCGTGGCCGTGAGTGTTGCAGTGATGTCATCCAAGTTACCAGTGCAACCAGTGATACTCATACTGACCTGGGCACACTGGTTACAATAGGCATTACTGCCATGATTATTATTCTGTGCGTAACTACTAATGTATCAGGGTTAGGGTTATCATCTCTGTCAAAAGGGAGGGAACGCACCTGACCCTGGAGGGTGTACTGTGGAGGCAGGTCGTACCCGATGGCCACGGGCACCAGGGTGACGTCTGGCACGGAGCCGTCCCCCAGCGCCTCCTGCAGCCTCACCAGCTCCTCCGGCCCCTGCTGGTGGGCCCCACCCAGAGCAAAGCTCACGCTCTGGCCCTCCCGGAGCAGCAAGCCGATGAACTGGCAGCGGGATGCAGGAAGACTCATTAACAAGGGGCAGGTAATAAATCAGCCGTAAGAACAACAACGCTGCAAGAAAAGGGACTTAAAAAGTGAATGAAATCGAAAAGTACATGTCAGGGAATGGGCCTAACTTTAAAAATGCCCCCCCAGACCTGCTCCTACCATGTATTTACAAGAGAAAGGACCAAGGTTTTTAATTGAGATTACTGCTGTCTGCTTTAAGTAAAGGTGGCCAATGAGGTGTGTATTATGACAGCATGTGACTGTCAGCATAACACTACAAACCCATGACTTGAAGCCTCACTTTCACATCATTGCCTTAAAAACTATGTGACGTCAGAGCCCTCAATGCCAGAGAGGAGAGTGCCGAAGAGAGGAGGCCGGCCTTGGGTGGGGGAGGGGCGCTACTTCCTCACCTTATGGCTGCCGGCACACGGGGGGCAGCTTAAGTCCCCCTGAGGCCACGCCTGTCCATGATGACAGCGGTGTGTGCCCCACGAGCGAGGGTGGGGACAGTAGGGACATGTCCCTACCAATATTGTGGGAAGACCGTGAGTGTCTAGGCGGCAGAGTGTTTGGGACTGATTTGATCTCTACCATTGTTGAGATCAGTGTTGCTTCATAGTGCCAAGGATTCATAGAAAATAAGAAACGATACCTTAAAATGTTCTGGCGCTACAGACATATTGTCCGTTCTCCATTCAGGATGCGTATATGTTACTCTCCTTTGTATTCATCTCACAAACAGCATGAGGTTAAAGGCCTCGGTGCTGGGTGCTCATTAATGCCGACCTCAGCAGATTTCTCTACTGCCCTGGGACCTTAACCCTCTGGGGTGGAGTATGTCATTGGCCACATCGCATACTTTTTGTGTCTATTTCAGTTGATATCGCGCTGAAATCTTAATGTAGAATCATGAAAAAAAAAAAAAAAAACGCTGGTTAAATCCGTAATAGTTCTTCCCTTCAAAATGCCCATTGTCCTATGCATTAAAGTTTTTAAAATTAGGTAAAATGGGCAAAAAAGTGAACCATGTCAACTTCCTTTGTTTTTCCTGCATCGGGGGCGCGTAGTACCGGTCTCAGCCGAAGATCACTATTCACATTCTAAATAGCCGCATTAGCACGTATTCAAATCGCATTTGCATGGTAATTTGATTAACAGCGCAACGGTGAAATGCGATCTAGAAACATCCCCATCAGCGCCATAAAAGGGGGGTAGGGACAATGGCTCATTCATACACATGAAAGTCGCTACATATTCAATAAAAGGAGCCAGAAATAGTGACACGAGTTAGCTTTTTCTTATTTGTTCATCCAAATGAATGTTGCAACTACACAATTTAGTCATCTTCATGTAGCCAAGACTTTGGTGATCAGATATCTGGGATCAAAACAAACTGCCAGCATTGCTCACTATGTACTTTTATAATGTTTCTGCAAGCGTTCCAAACTGCAATTTGCAATGTCTATACTTTGATGTCAAATTACAAACTTAACAAAAATCTGACAGATTTACAATATACATAAAATAAATAAAATAAAGATGAGTGTCATGGCAAGACAAATATATAAGAAATTATTTATTTGCCATGAATTAAGTTTATGATATTCGAAGAAATGTGTGATCATGCCCCAGTCAGTAAAAATGTGTTTCCTACCCCTGGACCCCAGAGAGATATCGAATAGATGCTGCCTTAATATCAAAGGCTTCTTGGGTTTTTAACGGACCTAAAAAAGGCCTGTCTCCTGTGTATCCTGTGCCCCCCCCCAAATCAGGTCAGGGCACAGATTCCCCCTCCCACCCACCACCATCGGACTCACAGAAGTCATAATGGCTTCACACAAGTGGCTGGCCTCTGCATCCCCCTCTGGCCTGGGGGGGGGACAGACCACTCCCAGTCGCTGGAGGACCAGCCTGAGTTTTAATAGAGAGAACAAGCACAGAAGAGAGCTCACACCAGGCTACAATACTGACAAGTAGGACTGGGCGATATGGCTGAAAACTGTATCACGATATGAGTGCTTCATATCGGTCGATATCGATAATTATTGACATTTTTTATGACCCATTTAAAATAAGGACCAGGAGAAAAATATATTTATTCAGACATATATTCAGACATTTCACATA
>JAABNY020000039.1:15305069-15321679 GCA_015164015.2 Brevimyrus niger
GAGTACGCGCACCGCCGCGGGAGAGGGGGGCGACAAGAGAGGAGGGAGGAGGAGGGGGGGGGGGGGGGGGGGGGGGGGGGGAGAAACCACCTGCAGAAAGGTGCCCAACTGGTGCGCAAAGAATTATGGCTTAATAAAATAGTTGCAGTAGACAATATATAATTGTGTACTGCAATTGATCTCATAAGTAATCATGTTAATCATACTGATGTTAATCATACTGTTAATCATACTAATCATATGTTAACCATGTATTTGCAGTGATTCAGTGACAATACATCAATGTGTTAATCATTATTCAATGAAACACTCAAACATTAAAAGTGATTCAATGCCATATAATTAATATCTATATACATAACTCAAGTGGAGTCTAAAAGCCGAGGCTGACTCCTGTAAATTTCGTATAATGGGTGAACTTTACCTTCCTACCAAGGTGAACCAATGGATGTGATGTTTTGTGACCAATTAGGACTTTAAGATTTTAATCGTTCATGATCTAATATTGTCAAATTGCACGCCCCTAAATCAAACCTACCTGTATAACAATGAACCAGTAAGACAACAGTGTTCCAAATACTCTCAAATGTTGTTCTTCTGAATTATGTATAAGATGATTGTGCTATTGTAAATTGTAAATACAAAATCCATAGTACACTATATGGGTAAAAGTATGTAGATACCAGTTTGTACAGCATCTCATTCTGGAAACCAAGCATATAAATATGAGTTCACTCTTTTTTGCTATAATAGCCTCTACTCTTTTAGGATGGTTCCACTAAATGTGGAACATTGCTAGTGCTATTTGCTGCTATTCAGGTAGGATATTGATCAGTGTTAATTTTGGCAGCATATTTTGATTTCGTTTCAGTCTTAGGTGAAGTCCAAACATACACAGGCATTTTTAAAAACAGTGTTTTTCCTCCTCCGTTATCTCTGTCCATATGAAAATGCTACAACGTGCTGTCAAGAGCATGCCAAACCAACAGGGGGCAATATAACCTTAAAGCCATGTTGGACAATCAGAAGCCTTATTACTATTATTAGTTCTGCCAGGCTAAAAACAGCTAATGTAAACCACGAACGGCGCACACTCTGACGTCAAACAAAAGTGGACAACACACAATTTGAGGTTACAAGCTAAAAACCTTTCCCTGTCTACACGTTGACACTAAAACCGGGGCTTCTAAAAATCTTCACTCTTCCCGTTTTTCACAAAAGTTCCATTTTCACGTGAATTTTTTTGTAGATGAAAGGCTAAAATGCATTGAAAAAGCTATGTTTTTAAATATACCTGTGTCTGGGTGGACAAGGCCTTCTCTTCAAGGACGAAAATGCAACTTAGTTTTAGTCATATTTTAATCTTCAGATTTTCGAATACATCTACAGTGCATGCATTCAAATGAAACAGACAGGTAGTCGTAGTCTCACATTCATTTACACACGCACAAATTAGTCTACCTCTATCCACTCTAGATTCCTGAAGAAAGCATCAATAAAGCTATCATTATAGCATGCCATTAGGTTTGAACATACAGCCTTTAAGGACATACACTTAATTGCTATAATGCGCAACACTGCAATTCTAAAATGACTTTATATGAACTTAATTATTAAATGAAGATGAAGAAAACGACAAAGTGCAGCTCACACGACCCCTAATAAAGAAAAAAATATTGTAACCACAATGTCTCTTGCCTGGACGCAGGTCACCGGGCCCCCCCCCCCCCAGAGCCAGGCCTGGTGGCCAGGCCTGTATTCATGGGGCCTGGTCGACCACAGCCCAAACAAGGCATGTGGGTCCCCCTTCCAATGGGCTCACCACCTATAGGAGGGGCCATCAGGAGGAGTCGGGTGCAGTGTGAGTTGGGCAGTGGCCAAAGGCAAGGACCTTGGCAGTCCGATCCTCGGCTGCAGAAGCTAGCTCTACGTACATGGAATGTCATCTCTCTGACGGGAAAGGAACCTGAGCTGGTGCACGAGGTTGTGAAGTTCTGGCTAGAAATAGTCAGGCTCACCTCAAAGCACAGCTTGCGCTCTGTCTCCTTGAGGGGGAGGGGTCGACCCTCTTCCACTCTAAAGTTGCCCACAGGGAGAGGCGTCAAGTGGGTGTGGCATACTTATTGCCCCCTGGCTGGGCGCCTGTACATTGGGGTTTACCGCAACGGACGAGAGGGTAGCCTCCCTTCGCTTTGTTTGGGTGGGGGGACGGGTCCTGACCGTTGTTTGCGCTTATGCGCCAAGCGGCAGTTCAGAGTACCCACCCTTTCTGGAGTCCTTGGAAGGGGTGTTGGAGAGCACTCCTCCTGGGGCGTTTCTTGTTCTGCCGGGGGACTTCAATGTTAACATGGACAATGACAGTGAGACCTGGAGTGGCATGATTGGGAGGAACAATCCCCCCCCCGAGCTGAACCAGAGCGGTGCTTTGTTGTTGGGCCTTCCTGGGCTTGTCACGGATTGTCCATAATGAACACCATGTTCAGGCATAAGGGTGTCCATATGTGCACTTGGCACCAGGACACCCTAGGCCACAGTTTGATGATCGACTTTATAGTCATGTTATTGGACTTGCGGCCGCATGTCTTGGACACTCAGGTGAAAAGAGGGGCGGAGCCGTCAGATGATCACTACCTGGTGGTGGTTTGGCTCTGCTGGTGAGGGAGGAACCCGGCCAGGCCTGCCAGGCCCAAGCATACAGTGAGGGTCTGCTGGGAATGTCTGGCGGAATCCTCTGTCAGGAGTAGTTTCAACTCCTACCTTCAGCAGAACTTCTCCCATGTCCCGGGGAAGGCAAGGGACATTGAGTCCAAATGGGCCATGTTCCGTGCCTTCATTGTGGAGGCAGCTGACCGGAGCTGTGGCTATAAGGTGGTCTGTGCCTGTCGTGGCAGCAATCCCCGAACCTGCGACTGGACACCAACAGTGAGGGATGCCATCAAGCTGAAGGAGTCGTCCTATCAGGCCTTTTTAGTCTGTGGGACTCCAGAGGCAGCTGACAGGTACCGGCAGGCCAAGCGGGGTGTGGCTTCGGCGGTCCCTGAGGCAAAAACTCGAGTATGGGAGGAGTTTGGTGAGGCCATGGAAAACTTCCTGACGGCTTTGAGGCAATTCTGGTCCACCATCCGGCGGCTAAGGGCGGGAAAGCGGTGCAACATCAACACTGTTTATGGTGGGGATGGAGTGCTGCTGACCTCAACTCGGGAGGTTTTGGGTCGTGGAGGGAGTACTTTGAAGACCTCCTCAATCTCACCGACATGTCTTCCAACATGGAAGCAGAGCATAGGGTTCCCCTATCTCTGGGGCGGAGGTCGTTGAGGTGGTTTAAAAGCTCCTCAGTCGCCGGGCTCCAGGAGTGGATGAGATCCACCCGGAGTTCCTTAAGGCTTTAGATGCTGTGGGGCTGTCCTGGTTGACACGCATCTGCAGCATCGTGTGAACATCGAGGCAGTGCCTCTGGACTGGCAGACCGGGGTGGTGGTCCACCCTCTTTAAGGGAGAACGGAGGGTGTGCTCCAACAATAAGGGGGGATCACACTCCTCAGCCTCCCTGGTAAGGTCTATTCGGGGGTTCTGGAGAGGAGGGTCTGCCGGACTGCCGAACCTCAGATTCAAGAGGAGCAGTGTGGTTTTTGCCCTGGCCATGGAACAGTGGACCAGCTCTATATTCTCGGCAGGGTTTTGGAGGGTTCATGGGAGTTTGCCTGAGCAGTCTACATGTGTTTTTTGGACTTGGAGAAGGCATTCGACCGTGTCCCTCGGGGAGTCCTGTGGGGGGGTGCTCTGGGAGTATGGGGTGCCAGGTTTCCTATTAAGGGCTGTTCGGTCCCTGTATGACCGGTGCCAGAGCCTGCTCTGCATGGGAGGCAAAAAGTCAGACTCGTTTCCAGTGAGGGTTGGACTTCATCATGGCTGGCCTTTGTCACCGATTCTTTTCATAGATTTTATGGACAGAATTTCTAGGTGCAGTCAGGGCGGTGAAAGTGTCCGGTTTGGTGACCTCAGGATTAGGTCTCTGTTTTTTGCAGATGATGTGGTTCTGTTGGCCTCATCAGACCGTGACCTTCGGCTTTTACTTGGACAGTTTGCAGCAGAGTGTGAAGCGGCTGGGATGAGAATCAGTACCTCCAAATCCAAGACCATGGTCGTCAGTCGAAAAAGGGTACAATGCTCTCTCTGGGTCGGGGATGGGGTCCTCCCCCACGTGGAGGAGTTTGTATCTCAGGGTTTGGATCACGAGTAAGGGGACAATGGAGCGCGAGATCGACAGGAGGATCTTTGCGGCATCCGCAGTGATGCGGCCGCTGCATCAGTCTGTCATGGTGAAGAAGGAGCTGAGCCAAAAGGCAAAGCTCTCAATTTACCAGTCGATCTTCATTCCTACCTTCACCTATGGTCATGAGCTGTGGGTAGTGACCGACAGAACGAGATTATGAGTGCAAGCAGCCAAAATGAGTTTCCTCTGCAGGGTGGCTGGGCTCTCTGTTAGAGATAGGGTGGGGAGCTCAGTCATTCGGGAGGGACTCAGAGTGGAGCCGCTGTTCCTCTGCACTGAGAGGACGCCTCCCTGGTGAGGTGTTCCAGGCATGTCCCACTGGGAGGAGGCCCCGAGGAAGATCCAGGACACACTTGAGGGACTATGTCTCTCGGCTGGCCTGGGAACGCTTCGGGATCCCCCCAAAGGAGCTAAATGAAGTGGTTGAGGAGAGGGAAGTCTGGGCTTCCCTGCTGAGACAGCTACCCCCTCGACCCAACCCGGATTAAGCAGGAGATAATGGATGGATGGATGGTTTTAAAAACATCCATCTTAGCTTTCATCATTAAATGTTTTTTTTTTCTCGTCTTAGTTTTCATCAACAAAATGAATACTGGTATTGCTGTTTGGTGTTTAGGTCTTTCTGTTACTTTGTGCGGCCGACAATTTCATGACTTGCCTCAGGCTGACAAATTGTATTGATGCACCTTGATAACATCTTGCCAAAAGTTCACAGGGAACTGTATTGCAAATAATGTGTCATCTAATGATGGCGCTGAGAAATCACTTAACCGGCACACAACAAAAAAATTCTTACCTGCAATTTGCCCAACCAAAATCATGTAATTTACAACTAATAAACTAATAAACAAATCAAAATCCCCACTTTCCCCCAAAATTATTATTATTATTATTATTATTCCATTATTTACTGCAACACAGTCAGAATAAATAAGCTAATTAAATCACAGAGTGCTGAAATTCCTGACTGGTCCTTAAAAGGCTGAACACGTACAACGAAACATGTCCTTCAATTCATGCAAACTACACCATTTGCCATCTGTATCCTTTAAAGCAGTAACATGGTATTTTTCAGAAGATAAGCAATTTAAGCTAATGCATAAGATGAATCACCCTGTTTGCATAAGATCTGCCTCATAAAGGTTCGGCAATGGCTGGATCAAGGCCCTGGATATGCGGCCTGATCTACAAAGTGAGTGTGCAAAGCTTACGCTCACCTCCTCTCTTGAGGTTGTAGAGACACAGCCAGCTGCTTTCACCCTACATCCCTCAGAGAGCATGGCCCTGGTGCACTTATGCTGACTAACTCCGCAGGAAGAAAAAACAGTACAGCTTGCAAATAAGTCTTTAACTGTTCTCCAATACCGTACCCCAGTTGTTCTCCAATACCATACCCATACAACAGCTTTATGCATTCATAGATTGTCCTGTTAAGGTCTAAGGTCAAGTGTACTTATAAAATCTCCTGGTGACAAGTGTGCTAAGATTAACTTCCATGCTCATTTCAGCACCTCACCACCTGAGTTCGAGCATGAAAAAAAAATCAAGACCCCAAAGCTTTCATTCAGCTAAGTACCTCAGTTTGACAGTAGGCAGGTGATTTTTTTTTCATTGAAATGTAATTGGAGGGCTTCTTCAAAAACAATGATTAACATATAGTGCAAGAGTGACAGACTGAGGTGAAAAGGCTTGCAACTGCCTCCAGTGAATCTTAATCAAAGTTGATCCATGTAAATTATGGCTGAAAGAGCTGGACCTGTTCAGTCAAATCACGGTCTATCAGTGTCTATTGGGACACAGTCACACTTCCAGAAACCATCCACTGATGGGCTGTGGGAAACCAAGGCAGAGTCGAGGCACGAAACACAGAGCGCTCACAGAGGAGCACAAAAAGAATAGAGGAACTCACACAGAATTTGATAAAACCACAGAGAAAGGTGAGAAACTACATGGTGCCTTAAAAAATTAATAACTATGCAGGGAAAGAAAAGCAAGTCACAGATCAGAATGAATATTGGTTCTGCATTGTCTCAAGCCCCTATTACATTGGAATAAATGGGTTTTGTTGGGTGAAACATAAGGACTCTCTAAATGCACCCTCACTGTACGAGACAGAGAGTAATGCACTCCGTATCGTCAATAGCCCTTTGGTCTCTCAGACTTCAAACGCGTATAAAAGCGGCTGTCCCTTTCTGCTGCTCGCTCTCTTCCCTCTACGTCCCATACTCCTCTTACTCTCTCCAAGGGAAGGTGCTGCGATGTTCAAACGGGCCATTTCATCATACATTGCCTCAGTCATTCCAGCTCCAGAATGCCATTTATTTAGCACCTTGTCAGGGAACCATATTAGGAAATATTAGACAAAAGCAAGAATTAAATAAATGATTATAAAATCAAGAAGAACAAGGTTAATACAAACTAAAAAGATCCATTAACTGCCATTTATTAATGATATTTAAAAAGCACTTTTCAAATCCTGCTCTCAGCCATGACTGGCTCCAGTAACAACTTGTGCCATAATTACTTATGATTCATACCCTCCATTGTAAATGGCTAAGTTCCACTATTATGCTTTTTAATATTTATGGATTTCCTACAATTTACTAATGATGATCAATGGAAGCTAATGGATCTCGCTGTCCCCCGAACATGTGGTTGTGAGACGGGCTTCCCCACCAGAGAGCTCTCAGCCCTATAGCCTACGCAGCCCTGCCTGGATGAATAATCTCCCGAATAATCGGGAGGCGAGAGTTCAAAACCAGAAGAGCAAACAACTAAAGCCACAGAGCCATAAAGGGGCGAAGCGAAAGTCGGAATCCAGAAACAAAAACAGTCATACGCAGTAAGGCAAAGCAGTAGACAGAGGCAATCGAACAAGAGATAAACGAGCAAGAGCTCCCGAGTGAGGTGAACAGCGGCTTCTCCTCTGGGGACCGGAAACGGGAAACGGTTGCAGATTGGAGGTGTGGCCAAGTCCGGGGCGGAGTTGAAGGAGCGGCAGACGAACAGGCGAGTGGGCAGGGCGTCCGAAGAACCTACAGGCATCCCTGAACTTATGGCACGTCACGTATCCGAAACTTACGGCACATATCTCCCTTACGGCACGTAACACCTGTCATTGCGCATCTTGTTTTAATGCTTCAGGTTTCAGAACATGGGCTGCAGACTCCCTCCATAGCCCAACTCTCATACCCTTGGAAACTTGTCAACAGTACCCCCCCCCCCACCTCACATTTAAATTCTGCACCACTTGATGTCTCTAGGCATGAGATCCTTTGGTTTTGTAATCACTGTTCCTGTTTTCAGTGCTAAAAACTGTCTTTTCCTTGCTAATCTAATTACCATTTCCAATGAATAACTTCCTTACACCTGAAACTTGCCTAAACTACAGTAAAATCATCTTCTACTGGCTACATCATGACCCCCACAGGACCCAGCTCGGCACCGCACCACTCCCACACAAAGAACATTGAAATCCACTGCGGAATAAGCTGGAATGCCAAAGGCCATTCTAACTAGTAAACTCTTAAAAATTGTAAAACCAGCAAAAAAAAAAAAAAAAAAAAAAAAAGAGCAAACTTTCTTTGGGGCTTATCAGAGTATATTACTGAGGTTACAAACAGCTCCTTAGGCCGCCGCTAAGCCAATAATAATTAATCTGTGTAAATGCAAGACTAAATTACACAAAATGCATTACTCAATTTGTTAAACACTAATGAACATCTGAATGACCACAGCAGTGATGCCCTGACAACCAAGAGCCAAAGTTTCATCATTCCTTTAGGTGGTATAAAGATGCTTTATGTTTTTCAAGAGCCATTCCAGCAATGTCCACAAAACTGCAGTCCAGGGTACACTATCATCTGTTGACCGTGTCTGTGAAAACCTAGTACGTGTTTCGGCTTCAAGTCCCCGGGCTGGACGATTTTATCAATTCTGCGATATAAATCGATTTTTTTTTTTCCAAAGAAAGTATCAATTTTTTAGCTGTGAGTATCGATACATACCGTATTTTTCTAACCATAAGACGCACCGAACCACAAGACGCACCTAGTTTTAGTGGAGGGAAATTAAGAAAAAAGAGATTCTGAGCCAAATAGACGGTTATGTCAACCGTCCTTACCTGGCCACATCCCTCCCCCCTTTTATGGCGCTGATGAGGATGTATCTGGATCGTGTTTCACCGCTGCGTTGTTCAGCAAATTACCATGTTAATGCGATTTGAATACGCGCTAATGCGGCTATTTAGAATGTGAACAGCGATCTTCGGATGACAGCGGTACTACTGTACACACCCCCGATGCAGGTAAAACAAAGTAAGATGACATGGTTTGATTTTTTTAAATTTAACCTAATATTGAAAAGAAGACAAATTACGGATTTACCCAGCGTTTTTTCGTGATTCTACGTTAAGATTTCAGCGAGATATAAACTGAATTAGACGCGAAAAGAAGGTTAAAGCATGTGAGCAGAGCAATATTCGGACTGTAAGACGCAGGGACTTTTTCCCCCCACTACGGTACGTCCCATTCAAAACCCCCGTGTTGTTTACCCCCGTTTGCGTTGCAGGAAGAGTGATTTGGTCAGCCAGCTGCTAGAGTTGCTGTAGAGCAAGTTACCCGTACTAACGTTACACAGAAGCAGATGTTTCCTGTTTCTGTTTACCAAGTCAGAGCGAGGATATTCAGAGAATGGCGGCGAATATAAATCCAGCACCCGCCTGCTTAAAAGCAGATGTGTGGGAGCACTTTGGTTTTATAAAAAAAGAAGAAAAGCAACGACTTGGATAAAAGCACCGCACTAACGTTAAATATTCCAGCAATACCACAAATTTACAAGCGCACCTAAAACGTCACCACCTGGACATTTTGGGTGACCCAAAACAAACTATGCTGGACATCAATGGCGGTTGTTCCCACAAGTTTCCATCTGCTTCACCAAGGTCACAGAAAATTACAGAGTCCATTGCCTACTTTATTTGTCAGGATTTGAGACTGTATTCAGTGGTGGAAAACCCCGGCTTTAGGCGCATGGTGAACGTGATGGAGCCCCGCTATCCTATTCCAACCCGCGAACACCTCACCAAGGTTTGCATTCCCCGGCTGTACGCTCAGACAAGGGCACACGTTAAAGCCTCTCTGGCCAGCGCGGAGAGAGAGCCCTGACATGCGACGGCTGGACCTCGCGCACAACTGAAGCATATGTCACCATCACGTATCGTGTATCGTATCGTGAGATTAGTGTATCGCTACAGTCCTACCGGACAGACCACATTTTTGCACCCGTCTAGCTCCCAGCCAATCAGGAACATCAAATACCTGGTACAGGTCTGCTGGGAGCCGAGAGGAAGCAAAAACGTGAACTGCCTGAGAACTGGGTAAGAAAACACTGGAATAGACCAATATAAAACACTCCTGGTTTCTGTATCTACAAAATCTATTACAAATCTACAACAGGTTCAGAATGCTCACTACCAAAGAGTTAACATGCACTAGTTGCAGGGATCACACTTGCTCTTAAATCCCTTCACAGGCTTCCTGTTGCTTTCAGTATTGATTATAATGTTCTTTTACAAATTTTTAAGTTTACATGGTCTTGTTCTGCCCTACCTCAATGACAGATATCTTATGGTATCTCACAGGCAGAGCTAAGATCATCCAACAGAAATTTACTGGTTATTCTGTTTACTGGACCTGCCTGAGGATGGAGGAGGCAACATCTTTCAGTCTTTATGATCCTAAACTCTCTCTGAGAAAACCTCAGAGCTACTCAATATCTTAGATCATAAAAAACTAGGTTGAAAACCACTGAATATAACCTAAATCATTTTTCCCCATTCATTTTCTGCACATTTCTCTTCTATGCTTATTTTCTTTAATCTTCTTTTAAAATGTCTATAAAGCACTTTCTAAACCATGCGATTAATGCCACACCACCAACGTGTTCCGCTAACTTAATCAGCATAATGATATGCCAGATTTATACAGATCATCATACAGCATCATAATACGCCTCTCGTTAACATGTTAGGCGTACAATTAATCTGCTTATTGAATTGTGGGTGTATGTAACGTCCGTATGGTGCTGGAAATCCAACATATATTATCAAACGCCCGGCTATAACATACAATTTGTTGCAGCCAGAATAAAATTAACCTAAAAGAAGCAGTCAATCTGATCACATGGAGGAAAATTAATCATTAGATTAAATCGACCAATCCATATAATAGTCGATAGATTAATGGATCGTACAATAGGCTTAGTAGCAGCTGTAATACACATAGAACAAGAGTGCTACAACTGCAGCACTGTGCTTACAAATAAAGATAGACAGACTGATTGAACGGGGAGGCTCTGCAAGCTGGGTTAGGATTGAATTCACAAGACACAGTGCCAGCCATGTGGTCTTTGTTCCGACGCACGGGCAAGCTGCTGAAGAGATTCGGACTAATCCATGAAATCAGACAATCCAAAGACCCGCCTAGTGAAGGAACAGCCCGCCCGAATAACGGATAACCAACCCATGGACGTGTCTCTACAGGAACCTGCGCGCACCAAGGGTCCAATAACATATGAACCAGTAACATTCAGCTTCCTTCTGTAACATATTAATACCGCGGGTGTATTGTCGTCCGGCGAGCACAGCACAACTTCCTGTGGAAGTCCGACAACGGCGTCACCAAGGAGCAGGGAATCAGATATGAGCGTGCCCATCCATCAAAGACCATGACTCAACTAGAGGCTGTATGCCCGTGATTAAGGGTAATGGGGGGGGCAGTCATCTCCAGCCAGGCTGGAGGGTATCTGACTCAGCATTACACCCACAAGGCCAGGGAGCCACACGGTGCCATCTTTGTGTGCTCACTGCTAATTTAATTTCCTCAGGGACACAAGAAATACACATCGTAAAACTCCCACGTTCGCTCACACACTGATACCACTGAAGATGAGGCACACTTAGATGACCCTGGAATTATTGCCAGAATCAATCTGTATCAGAACTTCCCTTGCCCCACATGCACACAAACAACCATTGTCTGTGCCCCCCCTCTGTTTAAAAATCCTGAGTGACGGGGGCCACTTATGTCACTTGTGGGCAGACAGTGCCCTGTCCACGATCTGTCTGCCAGGAGTCTCCGGAAAAGCATCATTCCACAAGGTGGGTGAGGTGCAGGGCCACAGAGACCAAGTGTGGGGTATTAGAGCCCAAAAAGGCATCTCTTCTTTCAGGGTCAGCGTGGAGCAAGTGGATAGAACATGACTAATGAGAGCAATAGGGTTTAACAAACAGCAGCCATTGATCCAAAGCGGCTCCCAGCACGGGGGATGGCAACATCAGTAAGACTCAAGTTCAGCAGCAGTCCCTTAACAGCATCTATAAAATTAAACCTATTTCCTATTCCATCACTAATACAAAGTGTGCAGTAACTGCCTCCACAAGTTCTGAAAGTAGAAGTAACAAACAAACCCAGTGGAGAAGAGGAAAAAAAAAAATTAATTAGCCCACAATTGTCACAACACACCCTGGACATAGATCGTGTGTGATCACACTTCATTTTCCCTGGAGTTCACACTTGTGACATAGCACAACAAAAATGTCAAAGAAGAGATAAGGCACAGAAAGAAAAAGGCCTCTAGTTAAATACTACTATAATTGCAGATTGTCTTCTTAAACATAAAGTACAGCCCCAAAAAGCTGATTTGAAGCCTATTTTCTTTGGCTCAGTACTGATTCAGTTCATAATTAGAAGTGACATCACAGACAGAAAGCTTATCTTCGAACGGTTCCTGACAGAAAGCAGATAGTATTGGGATTCCAGCTGCTTTGGCCCGTCACCCTCCAGGCCCCATGTCACCGGGCAGCTGGTAAATGGTTGGCCCTCTGTGGGTGAACGAACGTGACAGTGGAAACGACGAGGAAATGATGTATGCAAAGAAGGCCTTCTCTGAAGTCAACACCTGATACAGCTTGAACAGCAGGGAATTCTGGCCCAAAGTCCCCAAGAGCTGAGCAGACTGTATCCAAGGTGGCTTCTGGGTTAGAGGTCCAGGACTTGCTGCGGTCACAAATATTTAATAATTTAACTGACCACTCCATTGCGCTGCTTGTGTTTGCCCAGCAATGAGTCCTAAGCCAAGCCCCAAATAATCCAGCACCAAGCCAAAACAGGAGACTGAAAATCACCAGTCAAGTCCGCACTCTTAAGCAAACGCGTTATAAAAAATGGCTGCCTCTCTCATTAATGTTTCAAATCTATGGTTAACAAAACCCAAACGGGGTGTATGTTGAATGCTAAGCTGAGAAGAGAAAGGCAAGTCTGAATTATTACCAAGGACTGCAACAAAACCGAAAGTTTGCGTATCGTTGTGGGAAAGTTGCAGCATAAGCCTAAGCAGTTAGAGAACAAACGGATGATGCAGGTAATGGTCATTATCTCTGTAATAACTTCTGTAGAATTAATCATTTATGGCTTCCAAGCTGCTGAACCAAAGATATACTTATTAAAACAGTACAAATACAGCAAGAACCAATGTAATTATAAAGAAATGGAAAAAATACAATCATTCAGCAAATTTTAACAGCACCACAAACGTCCTGCAGAGGGATTTCAAAATGTATAATACAGTCGCTTAATCTCATGCTGATGACATATCCATGACAAAATACCAAGTACTAGAGATGCACCGACCCAATATTCAGATCGGTATCGGCAACAAACCAGGCCTATTTGATGGATCAGGTATCAGCCATATGTGACTGATCTACATCCGATACTTTAGATTTTGGCAGTCCGTAAAAAGCTCAGATTTCACGTTAAACCTATTCGCACATTCAATCGCACAACGGCTCTTTCCCATTTTAGATGTGTTTTTGCAACATCCAAACTGAATGCTAATGCTGCCCCTGAGAGTGCAGTGACTTCCACCTGCTGTGACCTTATTGTGGGGCATTGTGAGCATTCCCCGCTTGCGTATCCTTGCTCGGATGATATTGAAATTGAACTACAAATGCCTCAAACAGGCTTGAAACAAGATATACAAACAAGGTGGAATAGTATGTTATGTATGTTTCTGGTAGTCTATAAATTTATCTGCATTTACTAGTTAAGAAATATTAAAGTATAAATATTGAACATATTTATTATATTAAAGTAAAAAGAGCTCTTATATCGGCAGTTGTGTTTCGGAATCAGATCAGAACTGAAAAAAACGTGGATCAGCCCATCCCTATCAAAAACCATAAACAAAATTAAACTTAAACATTAAAATCACCAACAATCACCCATCTACACAAGTGGTATATTTGCTGAATATAAGTAAATCAAGTTGTCATGTTAAATAAAGGATGCCAAGGGAGTACTAGAAATTCTACATTTTATCCCCACACATGCTAAAACAGGGCTCTTCAAATCTGGACCTCAATTCCAAATCCAGGCCTTGTTTTCAGTTAGTTTATTAATTACTGATTCTGATTGGTCAGAGGCTTCACATCTGACTGACAGGTAAAGGAAGGCCGGAAAACCAGTGCTCTGACCTCGAGGACCGTGATTTGAATAACCCTGGGCTAAGTTTACGCTAAGATGAACTCCAAACTTTGATTTATTCAAATCCAAGTGACAGAAAATCGTGTCAATAAAAGAAAGCCTAACAATTGTCCGTTTTACTGTCACACCCAAATACATTTAATTCAATTAGAAAAATAACTAATGAATGAATGACTTGACACACAACTGTCAGGATGGCGTGTGGCTCAGAGGGTGAGGATGCTGTTCCTGTGATCACACATTCAGATTCCACTGTCAGCAGAGTGACGTTACAATCGGGCTTCAGAGCGAAGCCCTTAACCAAAAGGGTTCAATATAATGATTCAGTAAATACTTGCTATTGCGGCATCAACTCGTACACATCCGTCTAGCTTCCACAGAAACAAATATCCCAGTACTTCCGCTGCTTCCGTGCTTCATTTTCATGTTTATCAGGGAAAAACTAGATTATTTTGGCCTGTCTGGAGACAATTGAGATTTATCATCATATAGAGATTATCATATTTAACCATTTAATGTATTATGGTTATGGTGGGTATCTAAAAAACAGTAAATGCTCTCTCTACTTAAACGATGATAAAATCTTAATGATCTGTGAGACGACACCCCCCCCCCCCCCTCCATAATGTCTCTCGACAGGCACATTTTCAGCAGGTGAATGTATGTTTACTAAGGCCTTTCCCTGACCAATACATGGCACCATATGGACCACAGCTATATCAATACAGATACAGAACTTAAACAAACTGCCTGGCTCAAAATCCTACCTCATACGCAGCCAACCTGATCCATTTCACCAAAATGTCCACACTGCTGATACAATTAAGAAAAAGAACCCTAATAACCAAAAGGCACAAGCACACGATGCAGAAACTTCAGTTCTCTAACTCCTCCAAAAGGTTTAATTACCTGCTACTACAGGGGTCGGCAAAGCTCTGGAAGAGAAAGGCAAGGCCTGCCCAGCAGCCGCTGCCTCAGGGTGTTGTGTACCTGCACAGCCCCCACTTCACAGCAGCCTAATGGGAGCAGCCTATCTGCACCCCCAGACGGCATGAGGCACCCCAAAGGCCCGAGTGTCGGCGATCGCCAGCAGGGATACTCGCTGCTGAGGTTCTCTCCCCATGGCGAGATTGACGAGCATCGCCTTGCTTTGTTAGACCTTCCGGCTGGATTCCGCTTTCCTGATAGAAACGTATATCTACCTGCTTGGAAATGCCACCAGGCTGATTGAGTGGCTGAAGGAAAACCTATTATTACCAATAAACACTACATTAAATTTATTGGTCAGATATACTGGGCCAGGGCAAGGCCATGAGAAAATGTGCACAGTGTCCAACTGAAGGAGAGAGAAGGAGCTTTGGCAGATGTTCACTGCCGGTAAAAGAATTGATGGACATGACCTTTGCTCACAATGCAGCCTTCATCAGTCAAGCCCAGGAGAAAGACTACCACTGATGAATTGGACCAGTTAATGCCCTGAACAGAAGCAATCAAGCCACAATTATTTAGCCATTAGCAGAGTCAGGAAAGTCATCAGCAAAATACATGACTTCATCATGAAAAAGAATAGCAAAATTATTTCAATTGAGAAACTGAGGTTTTCCCTCTGCCGATTCTAATACGGTAACTTTCAGAAGAGACATTTAATATTACTCTCTCATACCACACAACCAGAATGAAATACAAATCATGTGTATGATTCTAGGAGTGGTTTGTTACACTAAACAGGACATTCACTTTCAGTGTTAATCAAAAGGAGAATTTCACATGCAATCATTTAATTCCTGCATTTTGAATCCACCCAACTTAACTTTTCTTAATGAATAAAAGGACTTTCTTGTCATTTTTCGGCATGAATATCACAGACAGGTAGAGGTGAGCGATAAATCGATTTTATCAATCAATTTGAATTTACAGTTCAGAACGAAGTGTTTATGAAAATCGATTTTATTACTTATTTTACACGTGAGCGCCAAAAGTGAAACCAGTGCGACGCACCGTTCTTCACGGGTAAATTAGCGCAGCGCACCCAAACACTGTAGCGGATTCACAAACAACATGGCAATGGTTCGGTTTTGCGCCGTCGGACACAGACCAAACAAGTCCTCGTTGCAGAGTTTGTTTTAAAACTGTTGCAACCAAAGGAAGCAGCACGACAAATTTATTCCAGCACCTAAAGCAGAGGCACACAGCGGAGTGGGAGAAGTACGGCTCTCAGCGAAATGAAATTACCTGCAGCACCAGCACAACATCCAAATTAAAGTTAAGCAAGCAACCGTCCCTGACACGTTTTCGAACTGTGCCATATGATAAGAATGGAGCACGAGGGGAGGCGATAACAAACGCTGTCACGATGTACATGTATATTGCAAAAGACATATATACTCAGGAAAAGCTTGGATTCATTAACATGCTAAAAGTTTTTACAAGGTTCTAAATGTGTTTACAGTCGCGTGGTCTGCCATCTCATTTACAAGCATCTTTTTTGGCTTGTCAGGTTGCACTTTAACGTCAAAAATAATAATAATAAACTTGTTTTGAACCATTTATTTGTCGTCTGTAGTTCAGACCTGCGCGGGACGGATTTTTAAGTCCCGGTCCCGCCAAAAATATATATTATTCTTTCCCGCTCCCGCCCGCAGTATTTAAGTTTTGTCCCGCTCCCGCCCACAAAATCCCGCAGGTAAACATATAAGGGGTGAGGGTAAAATGCATACCGTTTACAAACAGCGGAATTCATGTTTATAAACAGACGTGTCGCAAATGACGCACGCCGCGTACACAGATCACGT